>NDXB01020263.1:75017-174679 GCA_002631895.1 Agapornis roseicollis | reverse complement strand
CAATAATAACAATGACAAAGAAAACAAGGGAAGAAGGTACGATACCACCCGCCGAAAACGAGCCCGACTGGGAAGTTCCCCCTCCTTCCGGGTAACTCCCAGTTACCTCCTGGGCATGACGTGCTATGGTATGGAATACCTCTTTGGTCAGTTTGGGTTCTGTCCCTCCTTTCTCCCGGCCCCCCCGTCTCCCCGGCAGAGCATGAGGCCCACAAAGTCCTTGGTCAGGGCAAACATCGCTCAGCAGCAATCAAAAAACATCGGCCTTATCAGCCTTGTTCCCAGGCTAAGTCAAAACACCAGCTACTAAAGAGAAGAAAAACTGACTGCAACTGCTGAACCCAGGACACCAGAGAACCCAAAAAGGGAGTCATTAAGGTTTGGCCAAGCCCCCTGTGGCTGTGCTGGGAAAGGAAGGGGGTGAGAAGGTCTACATGTCACTCTTATCTTTGGTAGCTGTGTTGGAGTGGCAGAGTGAGCAGAGGATGTGGTTAGCACCAGCACCTCGCTGAGAAAGCACACAAGTACCCTGGGTGTTCATGATATGCCATCATGCAGGGATGATCCCCCCCTTCGGTAGATGTGACTTAGCACTGAGGGCTTGCCCCCCTGCTCACCAGCATCTCTGCAGGGTTTACTGCTGACCTGTGCTGCCTTGGGGTGCCTGACCTCCTCTCTTCAGTCAGCAGCAGCTGCCAAAGGGCTGAGCCTTCGTCTGAGCGCAGCTGGGAAAAGTTGCCAGGGCTGAGCCCCTTTTAGGATGGGGTATCTGAGCCCATGCACTCACACACCCTGAAACAGGCTTTGCACAGCATGGCTGCTGCTGCAGGAGCCACGACACAGGCAGGAAACCATCTCTGTCCGTCCAAGCAGCCTAGACTCGGGTTGCTCAGCTGCGCCTGAGGCCAGGGGAAGCACAGGGGCTCTCCGGGGCTGCTTTGGCTGCTTCTCACCAGCTGCCAGAGGTTCCCAAACCCCTGCCCCGCTGAGAAGCTGGGTTCCGGAACCAGGCTTGCCCCGGTCCCGCCGGAGCAAGCGGCACTGCCGGAGCTGGGCCCCCCCCTTCCCCGGCAGCGGCTCCGGGAGCTTCATCCCCGCCTCCAGCCCGCCCTGCCGGGCGCGCCGGGGCCGGGGGCGCCAGTCGGGACCCCGGGGCGCTGCGCGGCTCCCCCATCGCTTCTCTCTCTTGCCTCAGTTTCCCCCGCGGTGCCCGGACGGGGCGGCCCCTCCGGTCCCGGCCCCGGCCCCTTCCTCGGTGCTGGCCCCCGCCCCACCGCCGCTCAGCGCCCGCGGCCGCCGGGCCATGGAGCTCATCGAGCTGCGGGAGCTGCAGCCGGAGCCGCGCCCGGGCCGGGGCCGCCTGGAGCGGACCAACGCTTTGCGCATCAGCCCGGCCCGGCGGCCCGGCCCCGGCGCACACCCTGACCCGCGGCTGACGGCGGCACCGGGAGCCGGGCACCGCTTCGAGCCGCGGCGCCGCGGGCTCCATACCTGGTGCGACCTCTGCGGGGACTTCGTCTGGGGCGGCGGCAGGAAGAGCCTCCAGTGCCGCCGTGAGTACCGCGCTGAGCCCCGGGCCCCCGCACCCCTGCCGGGCACCGGGTCCCAACACCGGGCACCTCCGGAGGGCACAGGGCATTCCCCACCGGGCACACCCAGTGCCGGGAGTCCTGGTGGGCAACACCCACTGGGCATGGGTATCCTGGCACCGGGCACCCACAACAGGCATTGAGAATCCTGAAACTGGGCACCCCCTCTAGGTACCATGCGTCTCAGTACTGGGCACCTGCACCAGGCACTGAGCATCCCAGCACTATCTTAGTACTGATTACATCTCGTAGGCCCTAGGCATCCTGCTACTGGCACCCTCACTGAGTACCGGGCATCGCTGTACTGGGAGGTGCTGTACAGAGGCACTGGGCCTCTGGACACCAGGTACCTCCACCAGGCACTGGACATCCCAGTACTGGGCACATGCACCAGGCAGTGGCAGCCCCAAACCAGATATCACCACCAGACACCACACATCCCAGTACTGGGCACCCACACCTGGCACCAGGCAGCCTGGTACTGGGCACTGGGTATCACAATACTGGGCACTGAGCATCCCAGCCATCAGGCACCCACGATAGCAGCCCAAGCAGGGAGCATGGGCACGCTGGTACCTGCACAGCACCATGTCCCATGTGGGTTCTGGGGGCTTCTGGCACCACACTGCATGGGCGGGCAGCTGGCACCAGGCACCAGTACTGACACAGACACCAGCCCTTGTCCCACCAGCCACCAGTACCCTCCCAGGCACAGTTGGTGACCCTGACACCCTGGGCCATGGTGGTGACACTGGTCCTGTCCCTGTCCCTAGACTGCAGCTTCACCTGCCACTACCGGTGCCGGGCCCTGGTGCGGCTGGACTGCAGCGGCCCCCAGGGTGCTGGTGACGAGGACGATGGCAACGAGCAGGCACTGGAGAAGGACACCAACGTGGTAGGACCTGGCCCGGGTCTGTGAGAGAGGGTGGGAAGTGACCAACTTGGGGGCTGCCTGGGCTGGGGGTGAGGCCATGGCATCTCATGCTGTGTGTGCTGTGCTGTGCCATGCTGTACCCATGGTGTGCCAGGCTATGCTGTGTTGGACTGTGCAAGGCTTTAATGTGCCATGCTGGGCTGCGCCAAGCCTTGCTGGGCGGTGCTGTGTGAGGCTGCGCTGAGCCATGCTGGCTGGGCAGTGTTGTGCCGTGCCATGCCGGGCGATGCCAGGCTGGATGGTGTCAGCTGTGCTGGGCTGTGCTGTGCCGTGCCAGTATAGGCTGTGCCGATCCATGCCGGACCCTGCCGTGTCAAGCCCACGCTCCGCTGTCCTGCTCCGTGCCCCCCGGACCCGCCGGTGCCGGTGCCCCGGCACGGCTCGGCCTGGAGCGGCGGCTCCGGGAGCGGGTGAAATCACCGCCGGAAACGGGGCCGCGCCGCGCCGCCCCCGGCCCGCGTCACCCCCACGGCCCGGCCGGGGCGGGGCCGGGGCCGCGCTGAGCTGGGAGCAGGACAGGACCGCGATAGCGACCGGGCGGAGCCGAGCCGGGACAAGGACCGGGACCGCGCTGAACCGAGCCGGGACGGGGACAGGCACCGAGATAGCGATCGGGCATAGCCGAGCCGAGATAGGGACCGGGACCGAGCTGAGTCGAGCCGGGACAAGAACCGGCACCGAGCTGAGCCGAGCAGGGATAGGGACCGAAACCGGGCTGAGCCGTGCTGGGACAAGGACGGGGCTGAGCCAAGCCGGGAGCAAACGGAGCCGAGCCAGAATAGGGACCGGGAGCGAGCTGAGCCAAGCCCGGACAGGGACCGGGAGCAGGCTGAGCCGAGCCGGGATAGGAACCGGGGCCGGGCTGAGCCGAGCCGGGAGTGGACTGAGCCGGGCCCCAGCCCGGGGACCGGCCGGGCTGGCGCGGGGCCGGGTATGCCCGTGTGCCCGCGGGCTCGGCGGGGCCGTGGGGCGGCCGGCCCGGCCTGTGACCGCCGCCGTGCCCGTGGCCGGGTCCGGATCGGGGTCGCGGGGCGGCGGGTCCGGGAGCAGCTGCGGGGCGGCGGCGGCTCTGGCGCTGCGGCGGGGCGGCGCGGGGGGCACGGGGGGCAGCACTGCCAGCAGCGGCTACTGCAGCCAGGAGGACTCCGACTCCGAGCCCGAGCTCTTCTACACAGCCCGCACCTCCCTCGGCCGCCGCCCGCGCCGCCGCCAGGTCGGTCCCTGGCCGCGGGCGTGACGTAACGGGGGGATGCGGTGACGTCAGCCGGCGGGGGGAGCGTAACCCCCACCGGTGGTGGGCGCTGGGGGGCAGGCGAGGGGGAGCAGTTGTTGCCCTGCTGTGGGAGAAATATGGGGTGCAGGCAGTTCTGTCCTGGGGGCTGAACATGGCTCTGCTGTGGGGGTAGATGCAGCGCTATGGGGCAAACGAGGCACAGTGGGGTGAGTGGGGTTGTGCTCTCTGGCGCTGCGGCCCCATGGCCCCCGGGGCTGGATTCTCCCGGAGGGAGTGAAGAACAGTGGTTGGGAATCCCAGCATTAGCCCCTCGTGGGGACCCCAGCTGGGTCCGACAGTACCTGCATGCCCTAGGGTGGCTGTTGGGGCCAGGAGCCCTGGGTGCTCCTCGGCCCCATGTAAATACTCATTACTGGGCGCTGGCGGTGGGACGCTGAGCCGGGATTCCCCTGTGTGGGGCCGGCGCTTTGAAGTGGGGTGCCGGCAGCATGGGCGAATCCCGGGGTGCCTGCCCTGGTGCCGGACTGACGGCTGCCAGCGCTCTGCCCTGGGGACGCCTCTGTGATCTGGGGTGCCGGGAGGGGTGTCCTCGCAGCGGGTTCACCCATCCCTGCAGCCCAGGGACGAGGGCCTGGGGGTAGCTGGTGCCGGTCTAGAGCTACAGTGAGCTCATCAGCCGGGCTGATGCAACCCCGTGCAACCGCCTCTGTGTGTGTGTGCGTCAACCCGTGTTCCGGGCGGGCTGGGGGCCGCGGGATGCCGGGGCCGGTGGAGAGGTCTTGCTCAGCCCGGCTGCTGTCGTGTAGGATGAGCCCAGCGAGTGGGAGAAGGCAGAGTTGGACCAGGCACAGGTGGAGCAGCGGATCAAGGAGTACAACAGCCAGATCAACAGCAATCTCTTCATGAGCCTGGTACGGGGCTGGCATGGGGCTGCAGGGGAGTCCCAGTGCCCTGCCCTGGCCCTGCTCACCCCCCCACCGGTGTCTCCCAGAACAAGGATGGCTCCTACACTGGCTTTATCAAGGTGCAGCTGAAGCTGGTGCGCCCCGTCTCAGTGCCAGCCACCAAGCGGGTCCCCAGTCTGCAGACGGGGCGGTCGGGGCCGCACACACAGGGGGTGAAGCGCCGCACTTCCTTCTACCTGCCCAAGGGCACTGTGAAGCACCTGCATATCCTCTCACACACGCGTGCCAGCGAGGTCATCGATGCTCTGCTCCGCAAGTTCACTGTCGTCGACAACCCCCGCAAGTTCGCCCTCTTTGAGAGGTCTGAAAAGGATGAGCAAGGTACCAGGGGTAGCCCTGTCCCCATAGCTGTGGCCCCTTGGTGGCAGTTTCCCCTCAGTAATGGTAGCCTTATGGTGGTGATGTCCCCAGGTGATGGTGTACCCCACAGTGGCACCGTGGTGGCAGTATCCCCCCTGGTGGCAGTGTCCCTGTGATGATGGTATCCCCCTTGGCAGTCCTAAGTGGCTGTGTCCCCTCATGGCAGCACTATTCCCTGTGGCAGTTTATGTCCCCATGGTGATGTCTGCATGGCAGCAGCATCCCTGTAGCAGTGGTATCCCTCTTTGGCAGCAGTGTCCCTGTCATGCCCATGTCTACCGTGGCAGCAGTGTGTCCCGTCCCCCCCCCCCCCTGGTGGTGATGTCGGCATAGTGCCAGCATCTTCCCTGGTAGCAGCATCCCTATAGTGGCAGTGTCCCCATGGTGGTGATGTCTGCATAGTGACAGCATCTTCACTGGTAGCAGCATCCCTATAGTGGCAGTGTCCCCATGGTGGTGATGTCCCTGTGGCAGTGTCCCCCCCATGATGCATGGCTGCCATTGCAGTGTACCTACGGAAGCTGGCTGATGAGGAGCAGCCCCTGCGGCTGCGGCTGCTGGCTGGCCCCAGCGAGAAGGTGCTGAGCTTCATCCTGAAGGAGAATGAGACCGGGGAAGTGAACGTGAGTGTGGGGATGGGGGAAGGGGCCGGTGGTATGTGGCCATGCGGGAACCGGTGGTATGTGGCCATGGGGGGACAAGCTATGTCCCCGTTGCGGCAGCAGCCCGTGTGCCCGCAGTGGGACGCCTTCACGCTGCCGGAGCTGCACAACTTCCTGCGCATCCTGCAGCGGGAGGAGGAGGAGCACGTGCGCCGGCTGCGGCACCGCTACGCCCGCTGCCGACAGAAGATGCAGGAGGCTCTGGCCACATACACACCAGGGTGACCGTGCCATCTGCACTGGTGGTCAGGCAGCACACTGGGACCCTCGCCTGCTGGCGGGTGGGGACACCGGGAGGGGGGTGGAGTGGGGCACCCCATGACCCATCGTCGCAGCCCCCATGGGGCTGGCCCAGGGAGCGTGTGCCCCAGGGGAATGGGTGTCCCTAGGGGAGTAGGTGTCCCCAGGATAAAATTGGTGTCCCTCGGGGGAAGGAGGGCGTCAAGCACCAATAAAAGCATCTTGGTGACGAGGCCTGGACTGTGGCTTGTCTTTGGAAGGGTGGGACCGGCACAGGGGAGGGACACGAGGACCCTCCCGGTGCCACCGAGCCGTGAGTGAGCGCACGTGGTATCGATCCCCGCCGGGGCTCGAACCCTCACCTCCGAAGTTCCCGCCGGCGCCAAGCGGGGAGTTGGGCACGCCCCTCGCCGTTCTCACGTGATGCAGGCAGCTCCGCCCTTCCCGGGTCACGTGTGGGTTGTCGCCGGCGCCGGAAGTGTCGCGGCGGCGCACGCAGGGAGGCGGTCGGTTGGTGTCGCCGGTCCGCTCCCGCCGCTCCCGCCGCTCCCGCCGCCGTCATGGGCACCAGCGGCTCCAAGTCGCGGGGACTATGGCCTTTCGCCTCCCCGGCGGCGGGCGGCGGCGGCGCTGAGAGTGCCGGCGGGCAGCAGGCCCTGGCCCGGGCGCGGGCCGCGCGCGCCGCCACCCCGTTCGTCTTCACACGCCGCGGGTGAGGGGCCGGGGCGGCGGTTGCCATGGCAGCGGAGGGGGGGGGCCGGGGGTTGGGGGAGCTCCGCTGCGGGATCCACCCGAGCACTGCACGGAGGGGCAGCGGGGGGCGCTGCGGCCCTCGCAGGGCTGATGATGCCAGCCCGGCCAGGCCCGACCCAGCTCGGGCACGGGGAGCCGGGAGCGGCCGGCAGGCTCTTACCTGCCCACCTCCCATCTCCTCTCGGCAGCTCCATGTACTACGATGAGGATGGGGATCTGGCTCACGAGTTTTACGAGGAGACAATCGTTACCAAGAACGGGAGGAAGCGCGCCAAGCTGAAGAGGATCCACAAGAACCTGATACCTCAGGTAGTGTGTGGGGAAAGGAAGTGTCAAAGTGCCACGGTGACAGCTGAAGTTGCAGCTTTTCAGGGGCCTCTGAATGCTGGCCTTCTCCCTCAGGGCATATTCTTGCTGGAGAAGGCGAAGGCTGTCAGCTCCACCCAGCTTCTTCCTCAGAACCATGACTCCCGTGTGTCCTGGCTCACACTTGTGACACTTGGTGAGGCTATAGCAGGAGAGGGAGAGCTGGTGATGTCCTCCAACCCCACTTCCCAAAGAGAAGTGAAACCCCAGTCCTTTGTAGCTGCCTGGCTAGGGAAGGCTGCTCAGCTTGGTGCGTGTTGTGGGGTGCAGAGTGCCAGGCACCCCTGCATGGCTGTGACATCCAGTTGCCTGCCACCTTCCTTGAGGTGTGGGGAGCTGTGCTTGCTCAGCCAAGTGTCAGGTCTCTGTGGAAGGCCAGGCCCTGGCTTCAGGAGCATCAACTGAAGCCCATCACTTGCTGACATGAGTGTGCACATTCCTCTGGCTGCTTGGTAGTGGGAGAGATGTTGACAGCTGTGTGTTCTGCACCTCAGTGCAGAAGTCTCTTAAAGCAAGCAACTGGGATGAAGCTGGACAGGGCCTGGGGCACAAATTGAGGGTCTCGGTGCAGGAGAAGGATAGCCTGCAGGCAGGGAAGCTTCTGGGGGCATTAGTGGAGAGAGTCCTTGCAGGAATCTTTCCTAAGTAAGCAGAAAGGTACAGCTCTAGTGAGTACCGGGGCAAGCCATTGGTGTGATCCGAAGGGTGGATAGCCTCGCAGTGGGATGGGACCCATCTAAGCACTGCACAGGCAGTTATGGGGGGTAAGAGCCTCCCAGGCTGCTGTTCTCACAGAGGCAGGCCTGGGCTGTGGGACTGACTCCTCATCAATGTGCATTGAAACTCACCCTGTTGGAAAGCTTGGCTGAGCTGGAAAGAGCAGGGACCAGCACCTCTGCTAGCCCCGGCTTTTCTCTGGCCCTGTGGATGCAGGCCGAGCCCTGAGCCCTGCTCCCCTCTCTGCTCCCAGCCTCCCACCTGCCAGCAGATCCTCCCAGTGCAGTAACAGGAGAAGGCTTGGACGGAGCATGGGAAAGGCGCCTGTAGCTGGCATTGAGGAAGCGTGCATTCAGCAGCCTCCCCTTTGGATAGAAAGCTGCTTTTCTTGTGCGCCAGCTGCCCTGGCTGCTTTCTCTCAGAGAGCTCTTTTCATTCTTTTAAATCCTGTAAATGAAAGGTGCTGGATGAAAAGCCCAGACGGGCAATATCTGCCAGTCACGCACCAGCTGCTGCACGGGCAGTGCCTGGCAGAGCAGCTCCCTCCTTTCTCGCCCTGCTGAGCTCTGGACCCGCCATGTGTGGCAGCCAGCCATGCCGCCCTCGCCTCTCCAGGGTTGACTTTGAAGGGCAAAGTACTTTGGCTTTGCATTTTGGCTTTTTGCTTTGGCTTTTTATGCTGAGGCATACCTGGTGTCACAGTGCTTTGTGGGCTGCTATTCCTCGAGGGCACAGTGTCCTCTGTCTCGCACAGGGTGACTTGCAGGGCAGGGCTCAGGGCTGTTCCAGTGTTCTCTTGGCCTCACCACTCTGACTCTTCTTTCAGGGCATAGTGAAACTAGAGCACCCTCGCATTCACGTGGATTTCCCGGTGATCATCTGCGAGGTGTGAGTTGCCAGACGCTGCTGCCCCACTGCCCCCAGCCTCACCAGGCAAGGCTGCCTTGTGTTCCCACCCAAGGAGGACTCCAGGCGTGCGGCAGAGACCACTGCTTCTCCCCTTGCCAGGAGGTGAGGTGGGATGGAGCAGGCTTGGCTGGCGATCCGTTCCTTGCAGGAGATGGGTGACCTTGTGCAATGACCGCTTAAAACCATCCTTGCTTGAGTCAGAAGACTAAAAAATACCTTTTGTAGCCTCTAGCCGACGTTTGATGGGTAACTGGAACTGCAAACGAGCTGCTGTGTTGGAGCTGTTAAAGGGAGAGCGAGCCTGCACTTCTCACCAGAGAAAATCCCCTGCTTCTCAGGTACGTGGCCCAGGGAGACCCAGGGCAAAGGAACGTGTTGCCTGGGCCCCCAAGCTCCCTCAGGCCTGCTGGATAGATGGCCAGTGTTGCCACTTGTCGCTTGACATGGGTGGTATGTGATGCTCTTCTAGATGGGTCCATTGATGAAGGATAAGTGGGGCAGGCCAAGGAGGGACTGGTCTTGAAGCACATCTGGCTGGCTGCTGCGCTCCTCTTGGGAAGGGAATGGGGATCAGATGCCACTACCTTGGACCTTGGTCTCTTCCCCTTCTGTGTTTTCCTGCTTATGCCTGCTCCAGGAAGGCTGGCGTTGCTGCTGCCTGCGGTCACTCTGTCTGCAGGAGATCTCTGTGGTCCGTGGCTGCTGCTGGCGGCAGCAGGGTCCCCAGCTCTGCAGTTTATTTGCCTCTCCTGTTAGCAAACCAGCTCCCACTGAGCACTGTCCCTCAGCTGCTGCAGGGCCAGGCTGCTGGGCAAGGCATCTCATAACATCCTCACTCCCCACTACTGTCTTGGACAATCCTTCTGGTGGGGTGGGCCTTGACGTGGCCAAGCAGGAAGGAAATCCTCTCTTCCTTCCCCATTCCCTGAACACAATCCATCAGTGTGCTGGTCCTGGCTTGGAAATCTCCCTGGCAATGTGAACTATGGTTCCTCCTGCATCCCAGCTGGCAGTAGGAGAAGAAACGATGCACTTTACAGGGAGGCTTTCTGCTCTGTCTTGGAAGGTACTGCTCTCTTCTCCTCATGTTTGAGAAGGTTGAGGTTGTCTTGGCAGCACTGAAAGGACCTCTCATCCCTACGTGCAAGTCCTGAGGGAGGCCTGGCCCGTCCTCACCAGTGCTAGCAGTCACTGCCTGTCTGCTCTGCAACCCGGAACCAGGCAGGTGAAGGAGGACTGGTGGTGGGCAGGCACAGCTTTAAGCAGGGGCAGAGCCCGCTCCCCACAGCAGCCAGCACGGCTTTCCTCCTCTTTCGTTCCAGAACTTATTTACTTTCTAAGCACTTCAGATGTTTGCTACCTCGATTTTTAATTTAAGCCGCTGGCACTTGGCTGCCAGCCCTGTCAGCGTCTGCGTTGGATGTATCCAACCCCGTGCCCACCCAGAGCTGCCCGGGCATGGGGCCACATTCCGAGCTTCGGGGAGATAACAGTGGTGTGGCTGTTGCCGTCTTCCTGTCACCACCTCTTCCCTTCATGTTCCCCACCCACTGTTCCCATTGACAGGAGTGAGTTTGGAGGGTGAAGGGGATGTGCTGGCTGCCACCCATCAGGGAAGCAGGAGGGCAGAGCTCCAGCAGGGAGCTTGTCTACACTGTGATGCTGGGCGCTTCTTCTGACATCTTTTGTTCTACTGCTTGCTTGAAAGAGTCTTGTCTTAAAACAGTCCCCACTGAAGTGTTTCTTACTTGCACCACCTTTTCTCAAGTTTCTCCTGGGCCGGATCTCCTTGGGAAAGCTGTGCCTCCAGCTCCACAGGAGAGCAGGAGCTGCTGTCACCAGGAAGAGGAGAGGAGAGAAAGCCATGGCCAGGCTGTCCTGCTGCTGGTCAAAGGGCACAGGAAGCTGCACCAACACTCCTCCAGTACAGGGAAAGGCATAGGAGGAATGGGGAGGGGGCTGGTGCCATTTGCCTGCCCCAGCAGGGAGCCCCTTGCCTGGCTACCACCCAAAATCTGTTGGCAAGGCTGGGCCTGAACCCCGGGGGGCAGAAGAGACTGAGACCAGTTTAGCAAGCATGCTTTTGTCCTCACTGCAGGCTGTCCACCCTTCCCCCAGGGCATCAAACATGCTTCCCCGAAAACACACATCGTCTCCCACCCTCCCATGTGGCAGAGCGACGAGTCTCCACAGGCCGCCAACAAGCTGTGTCCTACCCCATTTCTTCCCAGGCTGGTCCCTGAGCAGCCAGCCCCCAGGCTTCCCCTCCTGCAGCAGCAGGGCCTTGGGAGCACAAGGAGGGGTCTTAAAAATGTGAAGGTCACTGTAAATAGTATCTGTGTCCACTGTGGTGTTGGAGCAAGCAAAAAACGAAACAAAAAAAAAACAAAGGAAAGTTTTCCTTTTGGTTCTCTTCTGGTTTTTTTACGATTTCCGTGTGACGTGCTGTCCCGTGTGGATGTGTATCTGAACCATACTCACTGACACTAGGCTCCTTGCTCCTCTAGCGCGTGGGTAGAACCCGAGGGGTTGGGGAACGTACACTATTTATGGTCCTTCCTCCCAGTGCATTTGTCCACTTTTGTTAAATTTCAATAAAATTATTTGTAGAGCCCGCAAGTCCAAGAGCTGTCTCACTGGGAAGCGGGGCAGAGGACAGGAATGCTGGAGAGCTGAGGGGAGCTGGGCTTTTCTCTGTGCTGCTGGCACTTCCAGCCTGCTCGTTTTCCAGGCTAGGGGGTCTTATGCTTGTGTGGCTGAACTGGTGGTAAAAGGGATCCTCTGGCACATGGTGCTTGCAGGAGTTGGTGACTTTGTCAGGCTGTGACTCTGCTCATAGCTGCTTTAAATACACAACAGAAATGTGTCTATATAAACGTGTAATGTTCCTGTTTGGGTCCCTCTGCCTTCCCGTGTGGGGAGGGAGGTCTGCAGGGACCCGGGATGAGGGCAGCAGGGGAGACCCTGGCAGCCCAACCTAAAGCCAGCCTTTCCCATCCCTTTGCGTGAGCCCGTTGGGGGGCAGGATCCGCCTTGTCTGCTCCTTCCTCCCCGTTCCTGCCTCCCTGTTCCTACCAAATCCCTGCCTCATTAATCACCGGGGCCTGACGACTTTCTCAACCCAGCATGACCCAGCGCCAGGCTGCCGCCCGTTCCCAACCATTGCCGGCTGTCTATGGGTGAGTGTGATCTCACTGTGCCCTGTGTCCTGTCCCCACCAGCCCTGCAAATGTTTTCCTGCAGCCACCAGTACCTCTCATCATTTCCTCCGCACAAGCCGGCTCGGAAATGAGCTGCTGACGAAAGCTGTAATGAGTGAGCGATGCGGCTTGTCCTGCCAGCGCTTCAGCGTGCGGGGGACGAGGGTCTGGGACCTTTGCCCATTGATCCATAGAGGCCCCAACCCCAGGAGGGACACATCGTGGTGACCTCGAGGAGGACTGGGTGGCTGCACAGGGCATTACAGATCGGTGAGGTTAACTCAGGAGGTGGCTGTGGCTCCCTGACCCATGAGCAGCTCCATATCCAGTGGATCCCCATCCTGCTGCCTGCAGGGAAGCCCCCAGCCTGGGGCACATCCAGGTGCCAACCTCAGTTCCTGACTCCACAGCTGCTCTGTCCTCAAGCTGAACTCCTCACGCCTTGCCTGGACCTGTTGGCACGGGCGGATGTGACTAACAGCCCAGTACTGGCACCGGTGATGGATTCTCAACCACTCCACTGCCTCACCCCAGCCACTGCCCTCCTGCTGCCCTGCACCCCTTTCTCCTCTTCTGGCTGGTGGGAACAGCTTCAAATCATCTCACATTTACTGGGGTGAGATGGGAAAGGGGACGCTGCATCTGCCTGGTTGCTCCCTCCCAAAATCCAAGGTCTTCCCTGCAGGAAGGCAGGACAGAAACCAGGGCAGGTAGCAGCCAGTCCTGAGGAGCCCAGCAGTGAGAAGCTGCGTTGTGTTAAGGACTTGCAGCCCTTGCAGCAGTAGAAATCTGTGACCTCTCCAGCCATCCCGCTGCTGGTGGGACTTTACCTTCAGCACAGGAGGCCCCAGAGGATGGAAAATTTTAGGCATTTCTGGGAGCCTGTTTACTGCCCGCAGGGGAAGGGCAGTGCCTGCAGGCGCTGGGATTTCTTGGCTGCTCACAATCTCTCCCAATGGTTTTGGCAACCAATGCCTGGCCCATGGATGACCTTCCCTGCCCCTCTCCCACCCAGTGCCTGGCATTGCCTGCAGGCTGGGCCAAGCTGTTGGGTGCAGCTTGATTTCAGTCTGGATGCTGTGCACAACTCTGGTGGTAACATCACCCTCTCAGTGGGAGCTTCGCAGTCAAAGTTGATACTCATGCGGGTCCTACTAACAGGAGCCATCTGCGGGTGCCTGCAGCCCTGGGCTCGGCACCAGCGGCACCGGTAGCCAGCACCGAACAATGCCGGGCTTGGCGCTCCCACCCGCTCCCCTGGGAGCAGGCGGGTGACTGGGGAGCGCTTCCGCAGATTCAGCCCCACTTCCTTCCCCCGCCGGCCCCGGCACACCCTCGGCTCCAGCCCCAGTGCTTCCTCCACAGGGGCACCCCGATGGCCCCTGGCACGGCATGGCCAGAGCAGCAGGGGATGGGCAGGACGCGGGCATTGCCACATGTCTGTGCCCTGAGCACTGCCTGTCCTCCTGCCCACCGGAGGGACCCAGCTAGAGCCTCAGCGGTGCCCCGGGAAAGAAACTCTCCCCCCCAAGCCCTGCTGCCCCTTGTCCCCCTGGGCAGGAAACCTGCAGGGCTGCTGCTGAGTCAGTACCGGCTGCTCCGGCCCCACACAGGACGTCCTGCGCAGCACAGCACCGCCCAGGGACACTGATGCTCCGGGACACAACCACCCTGGGGACACCACCATGGTGGGGACACTGCTGCCCTGGGGTTGCCACTGCTCTGGGGTCACTGCTGCTCTGGTGACATGAGCTGGGGACACGAGCCTAGGGCCACCACTGTTCTGGGGTCACTGTGGTTCCAGGGTCACTGTGGTTCAGGGTCACTACCGATCCGGGGACACCAGCTTGGGGTCACCACCGTTTTGGGGTGACCATGATCCTGGGGTGACCAACACCCTGGGCCCCCATCCACCTTCCTGCCTCCCCCCCCCATTCCGGGGTACCCCCGCCCTGCGGCCTCCACCGTTCTGACCCCCCCCCAGCCGTCGAATACCGCAGCCCGATGAGCCCCCCACCGCTCCCCGCGGCGCCCCCTGCCGGCACCCCAGCCACCCCGCCCCCTTCCGCCGCGTGGGGGGCGGGGCCTCCTGGGCCGTACCAACCGTGGCGGGACAGGGGGGCGGCCGCGTCTTGCCCGGAGCCTCAGCCCCACGGAAGTGTGTGGGTGAATGTGTGGGGCCGCCGCCGGCCTGCACACGCGGGACCCTGCGGTGCTGCACGCCGCCAGCCCGTCTCGCTGCTCGCCCGGGGCGGGGCCGGTCGTGGCGGGAGGTGGCGCCCCCGCGGGTGGTGCGGGCCGGGGAGGTTTAAAAGCGGCGGCGGGGGGCGGCGACGCCGGTGGAGCCCGTGGTTGGGGATGGCGTGAGCCGAGGGGCAGCGGGCGCGGAGCGAGGCGGGCGGCGAGCGGGGCCGCGCCCCGCGCTTTGTGTGCCGGCCGCGGACAAAGGGAGCGCCGCGCCGGCACCCGCGGCACCGGGAGCGGCGGAGCCGCGTGGGACCGGGATCCCGGGGAGCCTAACCCCTGGGGGCTCTGCCAGCACTCCCCCGGTGCCCTTCTGGCCCGGGCGGGGGGCGTGGGGAGGGAGCTCGGGACAGAGTCTGCTTTGGCGGGTGCGGGCAGAGCCGCCCCCGCCTGACCCCCTGCTCCCCGCTGCCCCAGCGCCCCTCGGGCAGGATGCGCGGGGTCTGTGCGGCGGCGCTGGCCGTGCCCTGGCTGGCCCTGCTGGCGCTGGCCCAGCAGCCCCCTGAGAAGCCAGCGGCCGCCCCCCTGCTCACCCGCCGGCCCTTCCTGGTGGCCTGGAATGTGCCCACCCAGGACTGCAAGCCCCGCTTCCAGGTGTCCCTCGACTTCAGCCTCTTCGATCTGCAGGCCTCCCCCAACGAGGGCTTCGTGGGGCAGAACCTCACCATCTTCTACAAGGAGCGCCTGGGGCTCTACCCCTACTACAACAGCCAGCGTGTGGCTGTCAACGGCGGGGTCCCCCAAAACAGTAGCCTGTCTGAGCACCTCGCACGCCTCCAGGAGGGCATCAGCAAGTACATCCGCTCGCCGGCCAAGGAAGGGCTGGCTGTCATCGACTGGGAGGAGTGGCGGCCCATCTGGGCTCGCAACTGGAAGCCCAAGGACATCTACCGGGAGGTGTCCAAGCAGCTGGTGTACCAGCGGCAGCAGAACTGGTCCCATGAGGAGGCCAACAAGCAGGCCGTGTTTGAGTTTGAGTCTGCCGCCCGACAGTTCATGGTGAGCACCCTGCGTGTGGCCAAGAGCTTCCGACCCAAGCAGCTCTGGGGGTTCTACCTCTTCCCTGACTGCTACAACCATGACTACAGCAAGAACAAGGAGAGCTACACCGGGCAGTGCCCGGATGTGGAGAAGACGCGCAATGACCAGCTGGCATGGCTCTGGAGGGAGAGCATGGCCCTCTACCCCTCCATCTACCTCGACGTGCTCCTGGCCTCCACCCCCAACAGCCGCAAGTTTGTGCGGGCGCGGGTGATGGAGGCCATGCGGATCTCACAGCAGCACCATGATGGCTACTCCCTGCCTGTCTTCGTCTACACCCGGCCCACCTACATCCGCAAGCTGGACGTGCTCAGCCAGGTAGGGCTGTGCCACCGGGATGTCACTGTCCCAAAACCTGTGTGCCTGGGCTCTGGGGTCAGCTCAGGTGGTGCCTCTGGCTGTGTGCCATCTGCTCCCCTGGAGTGGGGTAGCTCTGAAGTCTAGTGTCTGCCCTCATGGTGCTACTGGCACACTGGTTTGGCTGTGTCCACGTGGGCTGCGGAGAAGTGCCCTTTGGCATGGGGCTAGACCTGGGGAGCAGGAAGGGTGCTTAGTCCTGCTGCCTTCCCTCCAAGGAGGGGGTCACAGCGTGGGGACCCACAGCACAGCCCCCCTGTGGGCCAGCTCTTTGGCAGCAGAACTGGCACAAATAGTCACCATCACTAAGGAAGTGTATGGAAGCTGCAACAGGACTCCGGGGTCCCAGCAGGCAGGACCCTGGGGTACGTGAACCCACAGCTCTTGTGTTGTGCCGGCTTAGCTGCACAAGAGAAGGGTAGTGTTGGGAAGGCTTGTAGCCGAGGAGCTGGAACAGTCCCCTCTCCCTGTGGCCTGGAGCAGGGATGGGTCTTGCCCCCTGACCCTGCAGCAGGCTCTTTGGAGCACACTGTGCTGGGGGTGTAGGCGCTGTGTTGGGGTCTGCAGGGACTAACTGGGCTCTGTCTCCACAGCTGGACCTAATCTCTACCATTGGAGAGAGTGCGGCGCTGGGTGCAGCCGGAGCCATTTTCTGGGGTGATGCGGACTACACCAAAAACCGGGTAGGTTTGGGTCAGTGTGCCCCTGGGGAGGCAGATGATGAGGGAAGGGGAGGACACCTGCCCCCAGAGTGGCTTGAGACTGGGTTGTCATCTCGATGCTTCTTTGCCTGGGGCACCTCAACATTGCCCCTGATACCCCCCTTCCCCCAGGACTCGTGCCAGATCATCAAGAACTACCTGGAGAGTGACCTGGGACGCTACATCGTAAATGTCACGACAGCAGCGCAGCTCTGCAGCACAGCGTTGTGCCAGGGTCGGGGCCGCTGCCTGCGCCAGGACAGCAACGCTGATGTCTTCCTCCACCTCAACTCCACCAGCTTCCAGCTGCAGCGCCGGGATGGGGACAACCCCCAGCACCCCCTCTTCTGGGCCGAGGGCCAACTGTCCCCTGCTGACACCTTCTTCCTACGGACCCACTTCCGCTGCCACTGCTACCAGGGCTGGCAGGGCAGCAGCTGCCAGGTGCCTGATGGACCCCGAAGTGATGCCTCTGACTTCTCGGCACCACTGGGACTTGGGGTGCTATTGCTGCTTGCAAGCTGGTGCTACCTCCTCTTGGACTGAGCTGCCCCCTCTGGCACCCCTTTTCTGTGGGTGTAGGGGACTTATTTAAGATAAACCGTGCCTGGGAGGCAGCTTGTTATGTATGGGGCTTCCCCTTACGAGGGGTAGAACAATGTGGTTGCCCTACCTCTGCCCTCCCTGCTGTGGGGCAGGTGTCCACCATTGGGATGGAGGGTGGGGGGGGCCCTCTCCTGTTGTAAGGAGAGAGATGTGGGCATGGGGGCATGGAGCGTGTGCTGTGTGGTGCTAAGCCCCTGTGCGCTGCCCCACACCGAAGTGCTTTACCTCGAATAAAGCTGGGTGAGCGTCAGCGGGGTGTGGGGTGTTTGGGGGCGGGGGGGGGGAGCACGGCTCGCACCGCTCCCGGGCTGGCGCCGTCACGGCCGGGCCACACACGTGGAGGCAGAGGCGGGGGCTGCCCCGCGCTCTGCTTCTCCACGCCCGTTTCCGCAAGCCCCGCCTCCACCGGGTTTGCCCCCGTGTGGCCCCGCCCCGCCCCGCGATCACCATGCGCGCGGAGAGCCCGCGGTACCGGGACAGCGACCGGCGTCATACAGCCGCGGTGGGTACAGCCCTGCGGGGCCGGGACAGCCTCGTGCCGCGGGGGGCTGCCCCCGAGCGGGGCCCTATCCCGGCCGTGTCCCCCCCAGCTCACGGGCGCTGCCCATCCCCGCACGGTGCCTCCTGCGGCTGCCGTTCTTTGCTGCGAGTGCCCCCAAACCGGGCCCTCCCTGCTGCGTCTGCTGTTCCCGCACGGTGCCTCCTGCGGCTGCCGGCCGGTGCTGTGAGTGCACCAAACCGGACCCTCCCTGCGGTGCTTGCTGTCCCCACACGGTGCCAGCCGGTGCCAGCGCCGGTCCCAGGCTGTGTCTTGCCGGGTCCTGCCCGGTGTTGCGTGCTTCCCCCCACCAGTGCCCTCCTGCCAGCTCATGGCCGATGCTCCGCACTGCCCACGTCCATCACCGTGAACCTTGCCCTCCTCCCCCTTCCCGTGCCTGTTTGTCTTTCCAGCCCAGCACATCGCCGGCCATCACCGGGTGTTGACTCTGCGCATTCCTCCCCGGCCGCGCCCGCCGCTGACAGTCGTTAGCCCGGAGCTGGCACACGCTGCCGCCTCGGCTCCAGCCCACCGGCTCCCGCTACTGAGAACGTGCGGGACTTGCTGTGAGGAGGTGGGAGAAGTGCCCGCGGGTGCCTGGCACTGCTTGGGGACAGGGATGTGGGTTAATGCCAGCAGCGGCTTGGCCTGGGGATAAAGGTCCATCTTTATCCGGGTCTGCCGAGGTCACCCTTTGTCTTGGCTCTCCCCAGGCTGCTCCAGGGCACATCCTGCACCCACTAGGACCATGGCATTAGGGTGGTCCTGCTGGGTCTTCCTGCTGCTCCTGCCTTCCCTGGCCTGCGCCAGGGGACCTGGCCCTGTTCTTGTCAACCGCCCCTTTGTCACCATCTGGAACATCCCCACAGAGCGCTGTGCCGAGAAGTACAATATTACCCTCAACCTGGAGGTCTTTGATGTGTTGGCCAATGACCAGCAGTCCTTCACAGGGCAGGACATCACCCTGTTCTACAGCAAGGAGCTGGGGCTCCTCCCCTACTACACATCGGATGGGATGCCAGTGAATGGGGGTCTACCCCAAAATGCCAGCCTGCAGGCCCACCTCCAGCAGGCCACCCGGGACATCAAGGTCACCCTGCCCAGCCCTGCCTACAGAGGGCTGGCTGTCATTGACTGGGAGAAGTGGCGCCCACTGTGGGTCCGCAACTGGGCCTCCATGGACATCTACCAGCAGCAGTCGGAGGAGCTGGTGCGGCAGCAGCACCCGCAGTGGCCCCCGGAGCTGGTGAAGGAGGTGGCCAAGCAGCAGTTTGAGCAGAGCGCCCGCAACTTCATGGAGCAGACCCTGCAGCTGGGTGAGACCCTCCGTTCCAACAGCTACTGGGGGTTCTATGGCTTCCCTGACTGCTACAACAATGACTTTGACAGCCTGCCCTACACCGGGATGTGCCCAGCAGTGGAGCAGCAGAGGAACAAGGAGCTGTGGTGGCTCTGGGAGAGCAGCCGAGCGCTCTACCCCAGCATCTACCTGCCCTCCTGCCTCAACGGTACCAACAAGGCACTTGCCTACGTCCGGCACCGTGTGGCTGAGGCTTTTGCCATGCAGCGTGGTGTCCTTGATGGTGGCATCCCTGTTCTGCCCTACTCCCAGATTGCCTTTGATTGCACAGTCGACTTCCTTTCACAGGTGATGGGGATGCAGGGATAGTGGGTACCACTCAGGCTGATGGGTTGGTGCCGGGGAATTTTTAGCTTTGGGCAGTGTTGACTTTTTCTTTCCCCGGGGTGCAGGAGGACCTGATAAACACCATTGGGGAGAGTGCAGCTCAGGGTGCTGCCGGCATAATCCTCTGGGGCAGCCTGAACTACAGCAACTCCAAGGTGAGTGTGGTGGTTGGCACCATGCCACTGCCTTCAGAGAACCCCCATTCCCTGACCAATAGGACTGTAACATTATATGCCATTGCAGGAAATGTGCCTGAGGCTGAAGGACTATGTGGAAGGACCTCTGGGCCACTACATTGTCAATGTGACAGCCAGCACTGATCTCTGCAGCCAGAGCTTGTGCTCTGGCCAAGGCCGATGCGTGCGCAAGGAGGACAAGCAGGGCTTCCTCCACCTTGACCCCTTCCGCTTTGCCATCAACCTGCAAGCTGGCAAACCCTGGCTGGTGACCCAGAGCCTGGAGTCCAGTGATGACACCTCAGGGCTGGCTGAGGAGTTCAGGTGCCAGTGCTATGACAAGTGGCAAGGGCCCCGCTGCGACACACAGGACACTACCAGGTGACGTGCACAGGGATAGCGGGGCAGGCAGGGTGACACAGCCTTGTGCCCCAGCACCTTCACTGCGGGGTTGGGACCCCACCGTGGCACTGCTAATAAAACCGGTAGGCACTCGCAAGCACGTCCTTTGTCTTCTGCTGTGGCTCGGTTTGGGGTCCTGCTGAGGTGAAGCTGTTAGCATCTGGATGCTCAGCTGGGGGGGACTCACATACTCAGTTCTTTGATCTTACTTGTGGGCAATCTCTCCATGATGGGACTGTGCTGTGTAGCACTCAGTGTCTACTGGGGACGTACAGGCTGGATCCCTTATTTCTTATTCTGGTTAACATAAACCACTGCAAAGCTTGGACTGTCCCTGAGCATGCAGCATGGAGACAAACTAGGTCCCACCAAGAAATGAACCCCTGCTCAGTGGACAGGAAGGGCCGCAGGAACCAGCATCCAGTTTAGATGCTTCAGTTACAGGCTCTTGACTAAACTGGGTCTCGGTAAATGCTCTTCTCAGAGGTTCTTACATCAGTCCCTCAGTAATGGGTTGTCCCCTCATGGTAAAACCTGAGCCAGGGTTCTGTGGCTCAGCCGTGTCACCTGAAGAGTGCCAGGACTTGTGAGCTCCTGGTCTCCTGGCATGGCCTTGGAGAGCGTGTCTTCCAAGAGAGGAGCTCACATGCATCAGTGTCATGGGGAAGAGCATGCTGGGTGCAAGCACTGTGCTAGCCTCAAGCCTGGCTTTTACTCTTGAGAACTCAGAAAGCAGGCTGGGCTCTTCTCAACAATAGTTCAGCTGCTTCTGTGTGGGGTTTGGGTGGTGAAATAGGAACTCTTGCTGGGGTTGTGCTGTACAAACAGGACAGGACAACTGAGGAAGGTTTATTGTTCAATAGTTTATTACTAATTCTACCAGGCTCTATCTAACCTACTTTCCTAAGCCCCTGTCAACCCTCCTAAGGTCTATCGAAGAACTCAGTATCTATGAACTCTCTTTATCAACTCGATCTCTGCTTGGCGGGTGGAGATGCCTGCATGTGCACTGAAGGCTGTGCATTGGTGCTTCTGGAGGGATGTTCTTCCTCCTCCTGAGCTGCACCCGGGGCTTTCCGCTTGATGGCAGCTTTCCTCTTGCGCTGCTCCAGTAGCTGGGGATGCTCTCTGTTAAAGCTGGGGTTGTAGTAGTAGAGCACCTGCAGTAAGCAAAGGAGAAGGGTTAGCTGTCAGCATGCCAGGGCTGGCAACCCTCAAGCCTGGCTGTGCTGGTTGATGTGCAGGGCAACTGCCATACCTTGCTGTGAGAAGAGGCGGCTTCTTCCTCAGCCAGGAATTCCGGCAGGGAGGCAGATCTCTGGGAGTCTGGGTGTGCTTTGGTGAACCCATAGGTGTTCAGTTGCCGAATGAAAGACTTCATCTTCTGTGTGGAGAAAACCCTGCCCAGCACCTCCTTTTGGAACAGCTCTTCATTGATTGCCACACATTTTCCTCCTGCACTCCACCAGATGGACCGAAACTCTCTGCTTTCCAGGATCTTCCACAGCCTCTGTGGAAAGTAGAGGCCTGAGAATTTGCAGTCTTGGCCCCTGCTCCTCTTGGAAAGAGGAGGGATTTGGATGGTGTTGTGTCCCTCGCTGCAGGGTTGCACATCCCGCTCCTCCTTTATCGCTGCTCCGGCTTTGTCACCGGGTGCTGTTTCCCCCTGTGCTGAAGGGCCGGCAGAAGTCGTGTCTGCCGACTGCCCCAGCTCATCCGGAGCAGAAATGGATGGCACTGGTG
This sequence comes from Agapornis roseicollis, assembly GCA_002631895.1. NCBI lineage: Eukaryota > Metazoa > Chordata > Aves > Psittaciformes > Psittacidae > Agapornis > Agapornis roseicollis. The sequence continues at coordinate 153,255 of NDXB01020263.1, read as the reverse complement.
TGGGAGCTGGCTCCCGTTCCATGACTGCTGTAGTCCCTGGACCAATGGTTCGCTCGGCAGCCATTGCCCTGGAGAACCAGGACCAGTCCAAACAGTCAGCCAGGAGAGGCTGCTGGCGCTGACTGACTGTGGGTACCTGCGGTGCCCGTTCTGCACTGCGATGATGTCACAAAGATGGTGATGCTGGGGGCCTGGCAGAAGGGAGCAGCAAGGGGAGACATGGCTGAAGAGCCCTTGTTGCTTTTTCCTGCAGAGCCAGCAGTGGTGGGACTCCAGAGCCCAGCAGTCCATGAATCATAGAATCACAGAATAGCTAGGGTTGGAAAGGACCTTAAGATCATGCAGTTCCAACCCCCCTGCCATAAGCAGGGACACCTCACACTAAACCATGCCACCCAAGGCTTCGTCCAACCTTGAACACNCCATGAATCATAGAATCACAGAATAGCTAGGGTTGGAAAGGACCTTAAGATCATGCAGTTCCAACCCCCCTGCCATAAGCAGGGACACCTCACACTAAACCATGCCACCCAAGGCTTCGTCCAACTTGGCCTTGAACACTGCCAGGGATGGAGCACTCACAACTTCCCTGGGCAACCCATTCCAGTGCCTCACCACCCTAACAGGAAAGAATTTCTTCCTTATATCCATCTAAACCTCCCCTGTTGAAGTTTGAACGCATTATTCTTTGCCCTGTCACTACAGTCCCTAATGATGAGTCCCTCCCCAGCATCCCTATAGGCTATGTTGAAGGGCTGTAGGTAGGGGGAGGACTACGCTGTGTCTGCTTGCAGCCAGGAGTGGGTTTGCAGGGAGGAACGGGGACGGCTGCAGTGTGGGGTATTGCAGTGCTCATTTGGGAATCTTTCCAGCTGGGCACCTGTGCCAGGGACAATAGATGATGGTGTGTGGTGAAACACACAAAGATAGAAAAGTACTGTTTGTCTGATTTGCCTGGTCCGCAGAGAGTCTAGCTTTGGTTCCTACCCAGAAAATTCCACTTTAGAACTGCCCGGAAAAGTCTTAATCCTTGGAGACCTCTCTAGATATTGGTGCCACCTCTTCCATGGTAGGCTGGCCCCTGCTTCAGAATGAGTGTGCGTTTTGGTCTGTACAAAAGCCTGAGCCTCATGCGATGATGGAGGCAGACCCTCAGACCACCCAGGTCTATGTTGCCTCTGCAGGGCACCCACTAAGGTTGAGCCTGCCAGCTTGCACTGTGATGCTGGTTCTCAGAGCTGGTTTTGTGATTGTCTTCACAGGATCCTCGGGGTTGGCAAGATGTGCACTCTTCAGAAACATCCTTTACTGTACCTGTTAGATTCTCTGTATTTTCCTATATTAATAAACTAGTTGAGACTGCTTTATTTGTCTCTCGTTTTCTCTCACCTGGAATCCTGGACCTCTGGAACAGCACCTCTGGTACATGCAGAAATGCCATGGTGGTCTTTGTTTCCTTGTCGCTGTGCATTGACTGCAGGGAAACAGCGTCCCGAGTGTTAAAGCCACCTCTGCAAGGCACAAATGTCTTTCACAGAACAGTTCCTAATGCAAATGCTCTGGCTAGAACAAACTGGGCATGTGAGCACCTCCAGTACTCCGACGGTAACCAGAATTTGCAAAGTTCCTGCAGATGCCTTTTTCTTTTGTTTTGATGGCATTGAGTAAGGATCTGAGAAGGTACCAACAGACTGAAGAAACATGTACTGGGTTATTGCCACGCTCTTTGCCAAGCTGGAGGCCTCTGAAATTCTTAGGCATAAATTGTATTTTGGTGTCCAGCATTAACTGGTGTAGAGATAGCTTGGTAAATGTTGGAAACAATTCTATCTCAGTCATTTGTGTATGTGGAATGTGATTTAAGTTAACACTTCAAGTACACTCCTGCCAAGCAATGTTCCCCTTGCTGTTTATACAGAGAAAATGATTACGAACATCATTCTTTCTGCCTGGAAGGTATTACAGGCTTTCTGCTTGGAGTTTTTAGTAATTTAATAGGCTTGAAGTGTTCAGCTTCTGAATATCTGGTGCACAGGTAGGGGCTGGTTTGGGGTTCTGCTGGGCATAGAAGTTTCTATTCTCTCAAGCCATTAACTGAACGAAGCATTGAAATAGGCATCAGGAAAGAGATGCTTCTTCTGGAATTGCAGAAGGGTCTAAGACAGTGAGAAGTTGCAGAAGCAGTGCAAGAAACCCTGCCTCTAGGTGTTGGCTGAAAGAAAAGTGAGGCTGAAACCTGAACCAGCTCCTTTTCTTGTTGCTGAAGTAGTGCAAGCTTGGGCATGAACACAGTTTGTCACCTTCAAATCATAATTTTAAATATGTAAGAGGATTTGCTTTATTCATCCTACTTAACATAGCTGTTCCTCAGTCCTTGCCTCTTACAGTATGCCTGAAGATGCCCAAGACATTGGGTTGCATGTAATCTATCTTGTCTTACTCCAGGCTCTGAGGAACAGAGACTAGGAAGGCCCTGCACATTGTGCCAGCAGACAACTTAGGAGCAACGAATGTCTGCTGGGTGGTGTTCTCAGGTCTGGAAGCCATGCTATGCCTTGTAAATGTGCAGTGCTCTGCAAATCCACATGCAGCTCAGGAGCGAGCCTGCGCTCGGCGGCAGCACACTGGAGACTAGCCAAAGCAAGAGGTGCCAGTGGCAGCCTGACAGCAGCCCCAGGCCCTCATGTATTTTACATTCCTGGTTGTTCCATGTCTCTTGGGTGGAATGTGCTTTTGGTGCTGTCACACCAGCTCCTGTCTTCTGTGCTCTGGGTGACAGAGAAATGCGCTGTGCTCAGAGCTCGCTCATCCACTGCGTTCAGGGTTCACACAAACTTGAGTTCTAGACTTTTCCCATATGCTGCTCCAAGGAATAAGGGCAGTCTGCCACAACTGCCCTTACATTGCCCAGTGTTTTATACCCATGACTGCGTGTATCTTTGCCTACTCAGCTTAAGCCACATTATCTCCAAAACCAATTTATAAGTACGCACTATGGTACTTATCCCAATAAGAGATAGTTATCCCTAACAGAGGAAACTGAACTGCCGATTGCTCTGAATTGACTATTTTACAATCTAGAATGAAGATGCTAATAGCAAGAAGGCTTTAAGTGCTTTGATATGACTAGGACATAAAGTAGTTTAGCTGAATAGCAAGGTCTAGGTTAAGCCTTACATCAAACAGATGGAAGAAAGCCCTCCCAACCGATCCACAGGCTTTTCAGCTACAAGTTTGAAATTAGAGTCCTGTAAATTAGCCAATAAGAAAAGCTCTCATCTGCCTTTTTCCCAACTGAAAACCTCCAAAATCAGTAAAGATGGAAATTTCCCACATTGCTAAAAGTTGGTTTAGTCACACACTGAGATACTGTGGTCAGTTTTGGCTTTGTGTTAACAGCCCATGCCTGTGGTCAGACAACCGAGAAAGCAACCATAGTTTGAGCCCCCAGGAGTTATTTCAGAACCCCACAAGTTATCATTTGCCATTGCATTTCATTTCATCCAAAGATTTAGACAGATGTCATAAAACTAAAACCAGAAGGATGGGAAGCAGGTTCTTCCAGACTGCTCCCCCTGCAGCCTTTGCACCTTGGTGCTGAGCCTTTGGATCTGATGAGTGAGGACAAAGCTCTCTCAGAAGAAATAAATCCCTCCCAAAATCATGTCAGCAGTAACTGTATGGGTTGAAGTGAAATAGATGGCACGGGGGTCTTTTAAATGTCTTTTATTCCCTTTACAATGCAGTGGAGGCTTGTGGCACCCAAGTGCTGATCACTGTCCAAGAGCTCAGGTTGCTTTGTGTGTGAAGGTTTATAGTTCTCTTGTTATTTCTATTCTTATTTAGTATTATGTTATACTTTAACCATAACTAAACTGTTCTTAAACCTGTGATTACCATTTCCAAAGTGAAATACCAGCCCCTACAGAAATTATCTCCAGAAGCTTGAATGCAGGTGCCTGTTACCCAAACCCCAGCTCAGCCTGTCACCAGTGCTTACTCGGAGCAGCACTGACTTGCACACAAGATCTTCTACTTGCCAGTCTCCTAAACTAAAGTGGCTTATTCCTGACGGTCCCTCTGTATTTGGGGTGCCTGCTTGACGGGCAAGGAAAAGCCCCAGCATAAAGCAAGCAGGTGGCCGTGACCTGAGTGCATTTATGGGCTGCAATTGCCCAGACTCGGTTCACCTGGGCCCCGCGGCTCCCATCCCTGACTTGGTTCTTTACCTCGCCTGGGGGCACGGGTGCGGAGATGCTGTTTTGGCCCCCGGCTCTGTGCTTGGTCACCTGTGGCTGCAGGAGCTGCGCGGCGGCTCCCGAACCTGCCCAAGTGCCTGTTGCAGGGGGAACCCCCTGTTCCCTGGAGGCCGGCGGCGCCTATCTCCTCCTGGGCCGGCTCCCTTGGCACCTGGGTCTGCAAAATGGCCCCGGCGGCTCCACCTCCCCTGCTTGTCTGAGGTGTGTTTGGCGAACCGGGGTCGTTCAGAGGAGACGCAACACCGGGAGCGGGAAGGGAGGGGAGGGCCGGAGCCCCTGGTCCTCCCCGGCATGGGCGGCCCCGCGGGGTCTGCGGCCGGGCCGACGTGAGCCTTTTCCCTCTCTCCCGGTCCTGCTGGCGGGGTCGGGGGAGCGAGAGCGGCGCTTCCCGGCGGGGCGGGGGCTGCCCGGAGCCGGTCCCCTCCGCTCCGCCCCGCGCACACCCGCGGGCAGCTCCGCGGGGCTCCGCGGCCAGTACCCGCCTCCGCCGCTCCGAGCGGCTGCCGGCGCGCTCCCCGCGGCCGCGCAGCGCCGGGCCGGGCCGTTCTCCGCCGGAGGCGCAGATGTGGGGCCGCCGCCGCACGCAGGGCCGGCGCTGCCGAGGTAAGAGTCCCGGCGGCCGGGGCCTCCCGCGGCCTCTCCGTTCGGCTGGGGCGCTGCTCCTCTTCACCCCCACCCCGGGACAGCCCCGGGTGTCGGCGTGCGTCGGGGAAGGGCTGGAGGGCGCGGTGGGGGTTTGTCTGGGCCACCCGGGTCTGGGTTTTCCTTCCAGGTCCACCAAGGGGTGAGGGTGACCGGTGCCTCGAAGGCTCGGGAGGTGGAACCTGGGAATCGCGTTTTGTGCTGGGAACAGCCCGAGGCGGGGGAAGGTTTGGGAGCCGTGTGTGGAAGGAGGGATTCACAGCGTCCCGGTGCCTGTTTGCTGCTTTCCGAGTTATTTTTGGAAATTGCTTGGCTGTGAGGGATTATTTTCCTTTAGTTGTCTGGGGGAAGGTACGTTTACATCGCGCTCCTCCAAGGGCTGGTGCTTTCCATTGGCTTAGGAACGGGGTAAAATCCATGTTTTGGTAAATGCTGGTCCAACCGGTTAGTTCTGCTTCCTCTATTCCTAATGGCAACACCAAAACCAAGTGATCTGCATCTTTTTTATCTGGCCCTGTGGGACTGGGCTGCTGGCATGCTGGAGCCTTCCTTGGAAGGGACTGAGTGTCCCTGAGGATTTGAGGAGGCTGGTGTGTTCATTAGGCACTTTGTGTAATGCAGAATGACAGCTGTGACACAAGTGTACCAAATCTTTTGAGCGTCGGTTGGGTCTGGGTTATGTTTGGGTGGTTTTCTGCCCTTTCCAGGTAAATCGCGTTGTATAAGCTGGAAGATAAACCTGGTGCTTTCCTGGGCTCTCCTGTAGCTGTGGGACAGGATGGGGAAGCAGGGATACAGGCAGAAGCAGTGTGATGGTGTATGCAGGTCTGTTAACGGGATGGGGAGCTTTGGCCTAGCACCCTGAGCTGCCTGGTACTATAGGAAATCAGGTGTCACTGGGTGTGTGTGGAGTGGCTGTAGCTCCTGCCCAGTGACTCAGAGGATTGCTTTTGTTTGCAGCCATTGCTTTGTTTCTGTCTGGTGTTCTGGTGGGCAGCTGACTGCTTTGTCCATGCCTGACTCCAACCCAGGGTATGGAAATGTGTTTCAGTAAGGTCGGTGATTTCCAACCCATCCGGACTAAGGGGGGACCCTGATTCAGCTGTTGAAATGCAGCAATGGGCCACAGCTCACCCATGGCTGAACTAAAACCCCTCGTTCTTTGGGTCACTCATGATGCTTGCGCTGGTGTCTTCAATGTGTGGTGATTCATTGTCTGTGCTGAAGTGGATACTGCTCTCGCCCCTCATTACCTGGAAGCCTGGCTCAGTGTTGACTCTGCAGCAGGTCCTATTGTGTTCATGTGGCTCTTTGGAGAGTGGGGATGGGAAGAAATCCTGCAGAAACTTCAAGACTGGTTAAGATTTTTAAATCTTTAAAAACATTAATCCTGAATTAAACACTTTAACTAGTTTCTCTTTGACATTTAGGAATATAATGTGAGGCAAAATCATACCAAACTAAGTACAACTTGGTGTGATCCCATATAAGGGTCATTTGATTTCTGCAGTGGGACTGAATAAATCCCAGCTGTGGGACTCCTGGTGCTGGTCCAATATGTTGCGGGGCTGTTTGTTTGCAAAGTTTCCAGTAAGTTTGCTTAATGTGGCCTTACTCAGTTTTGGGGCACTCCCATAATTATGGCTGCAATTAAAGGCAATAACCTCCATTTACATAAGATGCCAGTCCTTTTAAACCATCGCATCATCTAATGAATGCATTGGTGTGGGGATAGCTATGCAGGATGAGGGCCCAACACTGAGGGCATTTCGGGGAGGGTTATATTTCAGGACTTCCTTAAGGTCATTTGAGGGAAGGATCTGCTTTGAGATGATCCTTTATCATAACAAACTGTCCTAAGTTCCAAATACAACCCTTAACAGTGGTAGAATGCTGTTGAATTCAGTGCTTTTAGCACTTTATTAATGTATAATCCATCTCATTTAAAAAAATCTGCCTGGTTACTCCACTGTTTTTCTTAATTTGATTGCGTCAGTGTTCTTTCTGCTCGTATGAGTAAGAGATTTGGTAAATCCAACTTGTGGATAATATCTAATCACTGACAGAGCACCACGGATGTGTTCTGGATTGCTCACTGAAGTTGCATGGGTTCCTTGGGGCTTAACTTGGGGCATGTAATGTCCATGGATTTTTCTTTGAGACCGAATAGAATCGTAGAATGGTTTGGGTTGGAAAGGACCTTAAGATCATCCAGTTCCAGCCCCCCTGCCATGGGCAAGGACACCTCCCACTAAACCATCACCTCACATCATACGCCTGGGGAAGTTTTGATCTTTTTTTGTGAAGGAAATAACCCAGTGCAATGCTCTCCCCTTCTTGCTACATTTGGTTTTGTTTCTTTTTCCTGTGTGTATGGTTTGGGGTTTTTTGGTTGGTTGGTTTAGTTTACTGACTGCAGTGCAAGCTTTGTGTCCTCACACCCTGGCTGGAGCAGGTCCTTGGGAAGGGATCACAAGGCCAATGTAGCAGAAAGGATCGAAACTGTCAAACTAAAACTGAGGAAGCAGCAGCCGTGGGGCTGAGCAGTGCCGGGTTCCTTGGGCCTGCTCTGGTTTTCCCCAGAAGCCTTTTTTTTTCTGCTTTAAGTCAAATCTGTTAAACTTCTGTCACAGACATAATGCTTCGCTTGCAGTTTTGAGAGTTTAAGAGGTTAAGTAATTACATTGTATAAGGAAGTACAAGAGAATAATGAACTCCAAGCTCACTAGTCTGTCTAGTTGGGCTGTCCAGTGGCTAAAATTAAGTAATTTAAGCTGATTCCTGGTTTTACTCAATTTAGCAGGCACTGGAAGGGAGCGTATGGGAAAGAGTTCCAAGCTGCTTTGCGCAGGTTGTTATAGCATCACAAAATGGTTTGGGTTGGAAGGAACCTTCAAAGCTCATCCAGCCCAACCCTCCTGCAATGGGCAGGGACATCTTCAGCTAGACCAGGTTGCTCAGAACCACATCCAGCCTGGCCTTGAATGTCTCCAGGGATGGGGCATCCAGCATGTCTCTGGGCTAATGTTTTACCACCCTCACTGTAAAGAATTTCTTCCTCGTGTTCAGCCTAAATCTCTCCTCTTTCATTTTAAAACCATCACCCCTTGTCTTGTCGCAACAGGCCCTGCTAAGAAGACTCTCCTCATCTTTCTTATAGGCCCCTTTTAAGTATTGAAAGGCTGCGGTAAAGTGTGGGTTTATTTTGGGTATGTTTTGGTTGTGCAGAGGGGCACTTTGAGGGAGAGAGCTGGCTTGTCTGACTGACAAGATACCATACAGGGCCAGGTTGGCACTAACCAGGCTCATTCTGGGGATCCTGCCAAAACCTGTCCCTAAATATTCATAATCGTGTGCTAATTACAAATACTAATCTTCAGATGTGTTTAACATATTAGCCACTAAAGCACTGACCTTGTAGCTGTGTGCAATGTGTCTCTGTTAGGTAAAATCACTGCAGTGGGGTGGGCCGGTGAATTTGTGTCCATGCAAAGAGAAGAAATACTTGTCTTTTTTTGTTTAAAATGTGTAAGCTTACCCATGCCTTTATGGTTGTGGCTTGATTTTGTCAAACTCTTCTCTCATTTGAGAAGCTGGTGAATGGGGAGCTCTGCTGGAGGTTGGTGTCTGCAGCATTTAAGGATCCTGAAGTCTTTAAATGTGTAGCTGCCATGGTAGGTCCTGAACGCAAGTGATGAGTCTCCCGATTGTAACTGACTTATACACGTGATGGATACAAGGGATGTTTTGTAATGTTCTGTTAATAAAATGGGATGGATTTGGCATAAGTGCCCTTGAGGAAATCATGTGCTTGTTACAGCTTTCAATTTGTATGTGTTGGTATAGTCTCAGTACAGCTAGTTACTTGGATATCTGCAATGACTGTGTGGCCTTAGTTTCCATAGATGACTCAGTATGTTGCTATCTTGTTTACAGGCAAGAAGGTAGGAAATGGTAAATCAGAATGGGATTTAAGCTCCTATCTCCCTTTTTCACCCTGAAAGTGACAACCTATCTTGTTCCCAATGAATTTCCTTCTCTTTCTGCACAGTGTCAAGTATTTGTGTCATGGTTTAGGAGATGGCTTCACACGTGCTGTGCCTTGGTACTGGAAATCATGGGGCTGCTGGCAGAGCTGTGTGATCCAGGCTCCCTGGCAGCTGTTCTCTTCTAAACTAGAGTTTCAACATGCCCCAGCCAGCCAAGAACATGCTGTGGGGGTGGTACGTGTCACTAAAGTGATACCTACAAGTGACTTAGAGGTGCTATTTCTGCCTTGCTTGGGAAAGCCACTCGTGTTGCTGCGTTTTTTGAAATGAATCCACACGTGAGTGACTTCTCCATCTGCAGACAGCGGCATTCTTCCTTAGCTGGGTTAGTCTGCACTAAAACTGCAGAGCCTTGAGTTGATTTTGTATATGGTTTAGGTGCATTACCTGGAAGGTTTCTTAAAGCAGCAAGAAATCCTCATGGCTGGATTATATACAGTTTGTGAGTAGGCAGTTTAAATCCAAGGGTGCCAGGGGCAGAATGTTTGTGGTGATTTATAGTTAAAAGCTTCCATATGACCACACTCCCCTTTACACATAAACTAATCAAGGAGCACAAAACCCGCCAGTTGTTCTAATGTATCTGAAACTGCTTCTGACCAATATGCACCTCCACAGCAATATTTGGATTTAAGGCCGGCATTTGCTTCCTTCAAAGTTTTATTTTACAGTCATATATCCCTGAAAATCTAATTGATGTTGTCTGTTAATAACAAGCAACATTTGTTGTTCATGGCAACCCCACGGATGTTCTTGAGCATGGAGCTCTGCAATATTCATCCTCTGCATTAAGGAAGGAAAAAAAGTAGAGCTTTGTAGTTTTATTACTACCAATGAGAAACTGTTTTCCCCAAAACAATGGGGAGGTTTCAGGGGTTTGTGACCCTTTGCAATTAAAAGATTTCAGATGGCTTGTGAGAGGCAGACTGATGGGGCAAAGGAGGAGGGGGGAAGAAGCAACAAGGCAGCCATTGCCATACAGGAAAAGAGCACTGCTGTTATAGTTGAAATCACTGCCCATTTGTGGTAGAAGATGGATCTAGCTGTTGGGTTTTTTTTTTTCCTTAGAAATAGTTTATTTGGGGATTAGAATGTGGAATCTTAAAGTTCAAACAGCTCTGGAAGAGATGTCTCCCATGGATTTATGTCATGGGGTTGCAATTGTGTTTTTCTTCCCCAGATTGGGTCAGTTCCAACTCATCTGGTGTCAGTCTGATGGGACAGGCTAAAGCACGTTGTGTAGCAAGAACATTGGCAGGGCAGCTCTCTTTGTAGCCAGCTTGCACTAAAATGTAGGAAACTCATGGTTTTGAGACCTCTGTCCGATGTCAAACGTGGCTCAAATCAGTCAATGACTTCAGATGTCCTCAGTGGTGAGGGGAGACCAACCCACATTACGGTGGCTGGAGCAGCAAGGTGTCTCATGGGAGGCTGCTGTGGCTATGTCCCTTTGAGTTGTCTTTTGTGTTGTTTTCCATCTTCATATATGTTTCGCTTTCAATTTGAATGTGTATTTACACAATCCGGTGCCAAAAGCTCTCGAGTATGCTGTATGTGCAGTATGGTCTTCTGCACGCCTGAATCATTCTTTTTTTATAGTTCTCTAGAGCGACTTGTACTGACAAGTTATTTTTTTGAATATAAACAGGTTTCAGAAGTTTTGTTGGTGTTTTATTTTTTTTTTAAAAAATAGGTTTCTTTGCTAATACTGTGCTCTTGCTTGGTAGATGGCTCCCCTTGCAAGAGTTTCATTTGTAGCATTGATGGTGTTTAGCCTGTGTGCACTCCATAAATTAGATTATTTTGGCTGTCCTAATTTTATCATCCTTATTAAGCTTTCTCATCTACATATTGATCCTGTTAGTCTCAGGATGCTGATAAGCCATCTAGTCGTACTTGCAAAATAGGCAGAAAATGAGAACTCTGCCCCGGAGGCTACAAAGACTGAGGTTCACTGGCGGCTTGGATCTCTGTATGTCTTTGCCTGTATTTCTCCCCCCACCCCAGTGCTAGGTTTTAGACTCCATGACAGCATTGCAGTTTGCCAAACTTAGATGGATTTTGCTTTTATTATAAATCCTGTCGTCAATATCTGCCAAGAAGCTTTGTTCTGGTTTGCCTGTGTTTTTATTTGGATGAACATGCTCCTCTATCATAAAGCCTAAGAGCATTTCCAGAGGCAGCTGGTGTCATGTACACTGCAAGGTTATTTTCCTGCTTGTGTAAATTCCGGAGGGATTTATTCTTTCCTTTCAAAAAAACCTCCTGTCCTGCCTTCGTTGCCTATGGGACATGCATGAAACCAGGTATAACTGTAGGTACATGTAGAGGACTTTCATCCCAGTCACTGCCCAGTTAACTCGTTTGCTTTTGCTTCTGTGGCCGTGGGCTTTGTCCTTGATGATTTGCTTACCCGTATGGTAATATATACTGGAAATACTATACTGTGTCACACCTTTAACTTGTAGCTCTCAGCCAAATCTAGGTCCTCTTACAAGGCGAGGTTGTACAACCTCTACCTCAGTCTCTCCTGTCCTGAGTCCCCTTTGGGTGCTTCTGTCTCTCTACATGTTATTTACATCACTGGAATGTTTGAAGACCCCTGTTCTGTTCATGTTCTCGGTGACATCTCTGCACAGTCACTGGTGTTTGTTCCTTCATCATACTTTTCCCCACCCTCCCTCTCTGGTCTTTCCTTCTCCTCCCGCAGTTTGACCTTGTCTTGCTCTTGTCTCCCCATGCCCTATTTCAGGCATTCACGTGGCTTCAGCTTCTATTATGTGCTGGTGACTCACAGATGCCCTGTACACCCCGATGTGGTTTGTCACCCAGTCTGGTGGCTGTCTTCCTCCTTGCCTTTTTCTCTTTTATTTCTCCATTAGTAAGTTATTCAGTATTTCAAGCCCTAAGCCCTGGGTGGTGCTTCCAAAGTTTCTTTGTCTCATCTTTCAAAATGCTGCCACCTGGTAGGCAGCTTCATCCCAAAGCCTTCATGGTTGTTTTAATAATTCATTTGGTTTGCTTCATGCATTTGGATCACATGCAAATTCTGTGTAGTCTTTGTTGTCAATATATGTCTCCTTTTCAGGCTCATCAGACAGCTGCCCTAATTCAAATCATAATTTTTTACAGATGTTTTCCTTTGAAGTGGCTGTCCTGAGGAATTCTACTTCTGAAGTTAGTTGGTAGTGTTTGGTTTTAAGATGACATGAAGTATTTTATTCCACTCTGAGAAGGCAGCTGCCCTTGTTTTGGTGTTCATGTTTAGCAGCCTAGATCTAGCCGTTATAAACAAGTGTTATTCACAGCATCCTAGCTGAATAAAAGGAGGATATGTGTACATCATAAATGTTAAAATATCTAATGTAAAACTAGCAGTAAGTGAGCATAATTCATAAGCCTTTCTGCCTGGAAAAGTGTCCTGTCTTCTATTTAAAGTTGCTAATCCTTTCCTTGTGCTCCTTTTAATTATTCTCTTATAACAGTAAACCAGATCTCTGAATTGGAAAGGTTTTTCTGATATGCTTATGTGACCAGAAAGGAGTAGAGAGTTTTAAGGTGATAAAGGCACTTTCAAACCACTTTGTAGAGATTGCTCTTTTGCAGGGTCAGGAGGGCACAAACATGCTAGTGGATACAAGTATGTTTGCGCTTTTCCTTCTCTTTGAAATATTACAGTTTTATCAAGCCATGATGTTCCTGGGTTGCGTCACAGATTCCAAGTAACTGGTGGAGTGGTGCAGAACTGGACTTGCTGCTTGTATCACACTTCCAAGAAAGGGGAGAGTGTATCAGGATATACACACCGCAGCCGTCCAGAGGCTGTGCAGGGATGTACGTGCTGTTGCTGTAGTAACAACATCGCACACTACCAGAATGATGTGTAGGAACGTCTGTCCTTAGCAGACTTCCATCTTGGAAACTCAGTATTTTCAGTTACCCTCTAGAGCTGTGAATGTAAATGGACAATTCATGCAAATGCAATTAAAATGAACGTCCTCTTTCTGCACTTCTCAGAAGCACATGCCCCTTCATGTTAAATAGTTTGAAGTTCTTGGTATACAGTAAGCTACAGTGGGTTCTTTAACACTGGATTGCACTCCAAAAACATGAATAATGGATGTCATCTTTCCTTTATGTTGCATCATAACAGGAAGATTTAAAATGTTGCTTAATTTGTGATGATGGGGATAGATTTAAGCAACACCTGGAAGCACCACTTGAGGATTTGGCCTATTTTTCAAGCAAATAATTTCAGTGTTCCTTCAGAGGTAAAGGTGTGAGGTGATTGCATGGACTGGAGGTGTACAGAATTACTGATTTCCCCTTCAGATTTAAAGAATACAGTTGCTGCAGACCAGCAGCCTCATGTTAGACTTCACACAGGAAACTTCCTTCCATGAGAACAATGGCATCTCATTGATAGGGTTTATCTGCAGACATTACGTTTCTCCTATGTTTAGAATAGAGCAATTATTTCCTCTGAAATGTAATAAACACTTAACTAACATGTTTATATAATAAAAGAAATAATAAAAGTACTTTGGCCACACTTTCAGAAATGGTTCACATAAAGATAATGAAAGAGCAGAGAGACAGTGTAGCAAGGTGTATTTTTTATTTAGCTGACACTACTGTGTATGTGTAATACATGTATCTTCCCAAATAACCTTAGATTGATAGGTTTTATATGCATATAATACAGCACATGGAATGTGTACAAAGCCATCCAAGACTTTATTGGTACAATTCTTACAATAAAAACCTTATAGCTGGTACTTGTTTCCTCATTGCTAGGTCGTCATGGTTTTGAAAACGTAACTGTGCAGGAATCAAGCTGCCCATAAACACTGCTGTGAGGGCTGTGTCATGGTTTTGCATGTGTGATGAATAGCTATCACAGTGCTTCAGGAGACAATGAGGAAAATATAATGAATGCAAATAAGTGTGGGAATTAGCCCTGTCTCCAGCCAAAGAAGTGTGGTGTGAATCTCCTGAGATACTAAACCCTGTCAGATCTTCCCTTGTATCAGATGTGTTGGTGGTTGTTAGAATAGATGGGAACTTGGTTTTTTTCCTTACTTTACACCAATGTTTTTTGTTTGGATGAATTACTTTCCTTATCTATGCTAAGGAATATTATTTAGTTTAATCTTAAGGAGTGTCTGTAGTATTTGTGTTGTGTTGATCTCGGATGTTGTTTAAATCTGTTTCCCAATTAGTACTGAAGAGATTTCTTGCTCTTAGTAGTAGCTTATTCTCATATAAAGCACCATTATGTACGTTGGGTTTTTTTCTTCAGTCTTCTTGGTAGATTGATCTGTAGCCAGGAAATCTAATAGTAAAATGAACTTACAACTTCTGAAGGCTGAAGGTGTATTGCTGATGGCAGATTCTCTTTTAGTTCTGAATTTTTAATGGCTTTGCATCTTTGAAGTAACAAACTACTTCAAGGCAACTGGAACTTCTTCCCTTAGGCAGTGACAGCAAATAGGATATGGAGTGGATGGTGCCAGTAATAAGTGTATTTGCTGCTGAGAAGAAATGGAGTAAGTGCTAAGGCTGTATATTGCAAGTCATGGGCCTTCTGATTTCAGCTGGTTTGGAGTCAAGGACCTGTAGAGATGGTATGGGGAACCTGCTGAACTTGCCATGTGGTGTGCTTGGAATTTTTGGGGACTTAGTGGGCTATTTGTCATTTTTGGTGCATTGACTCGTGAGATATTGGATTGTGGGAAAACAAAAAGGATGGTACTTCTGGTTGAGGAGAAACCATAGGCCTCTTGAGGAGACAGGAAGTCTTCATTTAAGAAGCTGACGTAACAAAAAGTCCTGGGAAACTGCACTGAGAAGGTATGAATCAATGTATGTCATTCTGTTAATATAGTATTGCATCTCTCTTCCTTGATTGCTCATTGTGCTTGCACAGCTCTTTGCGGGAAGGAACTTAATGTATTCTCTGTGGGAAGCTGTCTGAGGAGTTTTTAACTTGTGAGGGATCTCTTCTTCAGGATGAGTGTTCCTAAAATATCTTCTTTGTCATTATCCAGGAGCTGCACAACAGACAGGGAGGAAGAGCCACCTTTTTGGCTGCTAGTGCAGCTTCCTTTAGACTTCTTAGCAGTTGAGCAAAGTTGAGCTAGTGCTTGCCTTACAAAGGTGACAGCATACCTAGCAGAGGGGTGTTGTGTTTTAGGCAGGTTGCTAAGCACTTCTCTTCCACACTGAGGAAAAACCTGCCGAGCTTGATTTGTATACTTCAGGAATATGGGAATTACCTGGGGGAGGGAGCAGTGTGGCCCCTGCTGAGGTGCTAGTGAAGTAAGAGTTGTGATTGAAAAGGCCAAGTTTCCAATCTGCTTTACAGCAGTTTTGGTCATGAGAGTGGAAACAGTGCAGCTGCAGGTTTGGATGCTGTAATGACCCAAAGCTGCAGCTTTTCACCATGTAAGAGCATGGTAACAAATGCCTGGTCAAAACAAAGCCATCAGCACTGCAGTCCAGAAGGTGTCTGGGGAGAAATCTCTCCCATTCCACCACAATTCCAGTTTTGAAATGTTGGAGTGTTGTTACTTGTGAACAAAAAGGTGAAGCATAGTTGTGTGTTTGGTCACCGTTCTTCTAATTGGCTTGCAGTGTCGTAACTGCCTTGCATATTAGTTAGCTGTCGGTGGCTGTCCTTGGGTGATGCGTAGCTGTTGGTCAATGAAGGACTGCCACAAGCCTGCTGAAGGTATATTTAACATCTTTTTCTTCATTAAAATAGAATATCAGTTATAAGTTCAATAGGGATTTTGGGTGACATGGTTTAGTGGGAGGTGTCCCTGCCCATGGTGGGGGGGGGGTTTGAACTTGATGATCTTAATGTCTTTTCCAACCATAACTATTCTATGATTGTCCTGTATGCTCTATATAAATGTATATGTGTATATATAACTGTGTATACATAACATCACATAACTAATGTTAGCTGGTCTGAGCCATCTAGTCCATGTTGGGGAGTGTTGGTTGGATATTAAATCTGGATATGTAAGATGTGTATCTATCTCTCAATAATGTACATATCTTTGCATGTCCTGTGTTCTTCTGTGCCTCCTTAAATTGTACTGAATCTGAGCTTGTGTTGTCCTGTGTGGCTGAAGTCTTCTGGAGTAGTGGGAAGCTGGGGGGAAAGATACAGCTCTCTCTGTGCCTCCTTAAAGGGGAGTAAGGACCCCAACTCTGATCTCTCCTCCTCTCTACATTGCAATATGTAGGAAATATAGATACCTATTTTAAGATGGTGTATTTTAAACTAATTCCTGTTTGCTACTTCCAGCTAGAACAGTAACCTGCCTGTTGCAATAGGGCACATCTGGATTTAGGGTTTTTTGCCAGCTATTTATTGCCAGTTGTGTGTGTAGAGATCAGATACTACTGGTTTTCTCAAAATGGGGAGTAAGTAGCTGATAATGCAGAGTTAAAAAAAGTACCTCATGGCATAGTAGAAAAAGAATAGCTTTAGAGAAATGGGAGATTAGGTTAATGATGAAATACAGTTTGTTTTGGTGTTAGTATCTACAGAGAAATGGGGATATTTAGCTCCGAGCATGGAGTTTGCCCCAATATTTTGTTTTTAGAATCTCAGAATGGTTCGGGTTGGAAGGGAGCTTTCTGTAGCCTCACACTCCTGTGCGTTTAAAAGCCAGGGGCTGCTGCGTTTCAACGCCAGCTCTGCTGTGCTCTGGCATCTTCTGGCGCGGTGCTCGCAGCCCCGACACTTGTGCTTCTAACGCGGCGCTGTGACCGCGGGGGCGCGGGGCCTTCGGCCACCGCTGGAGGGCGCCTGTGGCCAGCGCCCCCCCGGGCTGTACCAGCGCGCCGCCTGGCGGGCGCGTGGAGCTCTGCCCGGTAGCCGGGAAGGGTGCAGCCGCCGCGGCGCTAGGTGCGGTTGGGACCTCCGGTGTGTGTAGCACTTGCTGCCTGCTGCGGTTAAACCCCGACGTGACCTGGGGCTGTGAATGTGCCCTTCAGTCGTTTTATGGTTACTTCCTGTATCTTCTGGCTGCGGAAGGGCCTGTGAACTGGGTTTTCATGAGCTGTAGCTGATGTGCTCAGTGTGGTGTGGGCACAGGCAGCTGGAAGACTGGGAAGTCATCCTTATTCCAAGAATAAGAGCTGGTGTTGCTGGAGCAATAGTGGAAAGACAGGAGGCAGAGAAGTTGGGTGGTTTATGGGTGTTTTATGGGCTGTCAGACTGCGAAGTCGTATATTTACTACGGAAATTATATGTGAAAGTGACTTGCATCTATTGTGGAGTTTCTATTATATAGTTATGTATTTACTGATACAAAGCAGGGTTTGTGTATGATCAAGCAGAAGCCTCGATTCAGTATCTATGTCTCCTCGTCTCAGAAATAATTACCACTTGCTTTATGCATTAAACCCAAGGAGTCTCCTGACTTGTCAGTCAGAAGCTTGAAAAGAGTTAAGTATCGAGCTGTCACTTGGCTCAGCACGCTCTGTTCCTATGCAGCAGTTCATTTTCCAAGGCTGCCTTTCCCCTCCATGTTTTGCCTCTGCAGAGAGGTGCTTTCTCAGGGAAGTTTCCAGCCCATCTTGGCTGTGAGAGGACAAGCTCTGAATAAAAGCCTTCCAGGGAGTAAAGGCTTGTTCCTGGTTTCCCTGTAGCAAGCAAAGCTGAGTCTTCAGCACTTTGCCTGCAGGAATCAGCCCTTTGCAGGAGGACAGTGGCTGATGAGAATGTGTTTGTGCAGAAGGTGATCTCTGTCACTTGTTAGGAATCCAAGGAGCGGTCTGTATTCTGTGTCTGGGAATTCAGGATACTGCTCTTGAAAACTGGTTTGAAATGAGACCTCATGAGTGGTACAGGATTGCTGCGTTTGCTTTCACTGTCCTCAGTCAAACAGCCTAATAAGGCACCAAAAAACCCAGTTAACTGTAAATAACAGAATCATGGAGTGGTTTGGGTTGGGAGGGATCTTAAAGCTCATCCAGTTCCCGGCCCCTTCCACTAGAGCAGGTTGCTCCACCTTGTCCAAAGCCCCTCTCCAGGTTTCCTGCAGCCCTTTAGGCACTGAAAACTGCTCTAAGGTTTTCCCTTAAGGAGCCTTCTCTTCTCCAGGCTGAACAAGCCCAGCACCCTCAGCCTGGCTCCATAGGAGTTTGATTAGGAGCACAATAACAGAAGTTTTGTCATGGAGCAAGCTGAACTCTTCACCTCACAAAACTGAAGGCTCACAGGTGTCTGTGCACACCTCTAATGTCATTCCAGACACTTGGACAAGGTGAAGTTCTGTTCAGGTACCACTGGTTTAAATCTGCCTGAGAAGAAGAGTTCACTGGCGTGCCTCGTGCTTGGGGGACTTAGCAATGTGCTAATTCCCCTTGAAGACCTCTGCTTTAGTATGAAGAACATTAGGTCAGTGTTCTCAGCAACAAGGCAGGTGTGTGAGTGGTGCCTCAGTTCCTGTGTAGAAAGAGGTACAAACTTTGTTTCTACAGACTGGGTTTCATGCATTTTCTAATAAATTTAAGTAGAACAAGCCCAAGAAGTGTGTTTTGTGAGTTGGCGCTCCCGTTAATGTCATATTTCTGTTGCTATAACACGTGTTGTGGGCTTGCCTGGCTTTACTAGAGGCACTACTAAGAAAGCTGGACCCTGGTGGCACGTACCTCCCTGGGATCTGGGCTGTACCCTGAAGTCAGCCATCTGCTTGTGCGATGTTCTGTGTGTGCACAGGCAGTGGGCTTCTGGGGTTAACCTGGAACACAGATTAAACTGTTTCTGCTTGCAGCTCTTCTGGCAACTGTTGGAAGCAAATACGTATCAAATAGAACAAACGAAGGAGCTTTTAAGTGATCAAAAACTCCATCTCTCTGCTCCTAGTTTTCTGACCCTCATAATGTAACTCCTACCACCGATCTACCCCTCCCTGCTTTGATATCAACCCAAAATCAAGCCAAAAATGCTAGGGAAAAACAGGGCGCCGGCGCCTACAGTTGAGAGCTGTAATCAGTCCTGAAGAGAAGGAAATGGGTTTTGAAAGGAGGGAAGGGCAGGTCAAGCAAACAGGGTTTGAAAAAACAGTGTTAACTTGCCCCAGAGCTGTCTCACCAAATATCTTGGCACTGATTTTTCTCTTGTAACAGAAGAGCCAAAAGTGACCTTCAGATGCTCAGAGTCTGGTATAAAAAGATGTATGTATGTACTGACCTTCTCCTGTATTTAGACCACTATTAATAGAGTGAATAATAATGAAAACGTGTATTGCATTTCTGCCGTATTTTCAGTGTGCTGCATTGAACATCTGTAAAGCACACAGAGCGGTGTGTAACAGTGGAATACGGAGCTCTCTGGAACTTTGCTCAGCCGGGTAAGGACCCGGGTTTCTCTCGGCTGTAAAGCCGATAGAGGTGCCCTGGAGACGCTGCAGCGGGTGTTGTGTTGGGCCATGCCGCTGCTCTTACTGCAGCGCAGGATCTTCCAGTGTCAGTCGTGAATTATTAAGCTAAGCGAGGCGTTAGAAACCCATTGTTTATTTATGGCTTTCTGCATCTATATTAATGTAGCCTTCAGGCTAAAACAGTTAATTGGAGGAATGACTCATTCAGTGCATGACTTCCTAACAGACACTGTATGCTCCCTGGACGTGTGTTTGTTTTCAGGGCTTTAAGAAGTGGCCGTTCCGAGGCAGCTGCAGACCCGCTGTGACAAGCACCGGGCCGCGGCCCCCGGGGCCGGGGGAGCCTCCATGCAGGAGCGGGGCCCAGCGCTGCCCCTGGCCTCCTGCGGCCGAGCCTTGGGGCGGGGCCGGCGGTTCCCCGAGGGCAGCCGCGGGGCCGGGGTTGCCCGTGCCCGGCCGCGCCCCCGCCGCGCTGAGGGCGGTGCGGCCCCGCCCGCCGCCACTGCAGTGGGAACCGGGAGGCGGGCGAGGATGGCGGCGGCGTCGCCGGCCCGGGAGCTCACGCAGAACCCGCTGCAGAAGACATGGGAGCCCTACGACAACGGGCTGCCGGCGGGGCACAGCGCCCAGCGCGGCGGTGAGCGGGGCGGCCGAAGGGGGGGAGGTGTCTGCCCAGGCTGCGCTGCCGGACCCCCGCGGGCGGCAGCTGTCAGCGGGACCCCGGGGCGGCCGCTCCTTTTCCTCCTCCTCATCCCCACGGTCGGTTGGTCTGCGCGGAGCCCCTCCAGCGGGGTCGGGGTGCGAGAGGAGCGGGCAGAGGCGGGAGGGCTCCGCCGCCGTTAGCGTTGGGGCTTGAACGTCCGTCCGGTGCGAACGACTCGTTTAATGGTTCCCCCGGCCAGGGTGATGTGCGGGGACGGTGAGCGGAGGTGGGGCGGCTGCAGGGGATCACCCGCAACGGGAAGGCAGAAAACGCCGGAGCTGCTAGAGGTGCTCCCGGCGGAAGGGGACAGAACTGTGCTGGGAACAGGGTCTTCTCCAGTAGCTTCTGGTTTGTAGGAGGCTCTGGTTCCAAGGAGCGTTTGTAGTCAGCGTGTTCTTCCTGAAGGGAGGCCTAAAAATGTCACTGTATTTTTAATTCTTTTACGGCCAGTGCTGTACCGGGCCATCTGTTGTACGAGTTAATGGCTTTCCTTATTTTGAGGTGCAGCCAACCAAGTCATCAGCCTGTACAGACTGAGGCTGTGGCGTTTGTAAACCATAGTTTATTACCAAACTTCGCCTCACGTGGTTATTTCCTCTTTTTTTGCTGCCTTACTTAAAGAAGCGAGGTTCGGTACACGGCGGTGCTGCAGACAAAAGGGGCTTTGTAGGGTGGAATTGTTCTTACTTGTCATGCAAAGAGGCTGCGCTGACAGCGAGCGGAGGGCTCTGCTGGTACGGCAGGCGGCCCTGTGCTGCTGCCTCTAGGCTCTGGCCCTGCTTTGGTGCAGCACTGGCTAAACACAAAGCCCAAGCTGCCTTGATCTGAGCTAGGGAAGCAGGCGTGTGTTTCTGTGTGAACTGAACCACTCCAGCATCTGAAAACCAGCAGCTGCTGAGAGGAGCTGACTGCTGGAAGAGTGTCAGAAGGTGTGTTTAGTGGCTTTCGTGAACACGCTAAGGAGAGTGTTTTGCTTTAGCCTTAATGTGGCACAGATACACCAAAAAAAACCCATAGGAACAAAATTGTGTATTGGTCATATGTAAACTGGTGGCAGAGTCGTCTTGGCAGAATTACTTAGCTTCTCTTGACTATAACTAAACCCATGTATACCAATTTTAATTTTTTTAAGATTTTTTTTTTAGATTTTTTAGTGTCCAGGACCCCTTACAATTAAAAACCCTTTCTTCTAGAAAAGCAGATTTGAAAATACAATTTTTATCAATCGTTTTGCATGAGTTTGTTCTTGCAGCTCTACTCATAATATGTCTATGGTCATTTGTGATCCATAGTAATTGCAAACCGCCTAGAGAGGAGCAGAACTTACTCTTCCTTGATAAAACCATGTATGTATTTCAGCAAATGGAAAGCTTTAATTTTTCCTGAGCAAGGGTACCGTGAAGCCCTTTCTCCTCAGATTTCCATGTATCATGTGTCATTCCATGTTCTGATGTACCAGTGTGACCCGTGGGTCCTGTAGCAGGATGGACTGTCCAGGCGGGGTGACATGGGGCAGTGTTGGGTTGACCCATTCCAGGTCTCTGCTGCTGCAGGTAACTCTGTGAAATATCATTGTTCAAAAAAACATAAGCTCAATTTGGAAATGGATTTCTTGTCCTCAAGAGCAGCTTTCCAGTGGAAGCAGTGAAGGTAGTGCTACGATGTCTTCCGAATTCCTAGGCTAAGCAAGATGAACTCTTTCAGTCTCCTTTGGTTTGGTTTGGTTTATTTTATTCATGCTGATGACCTGTGTGCAGACATGTGCCATGTTTAGTCTTATTTTACCTTTTTAGAAAGTGGGTGAGCAGAATCATACGTGCTTCTAGCTGGGGACTCGGCAGATCCATCTCCAAAGGAACTTACCTATGTTAGCTGGTTTTAGTCTGATTTTCTAAAAGCTGTAGCAACTGTAATTACCTGGGGAAGAAGAAACCTGGGTACCTGTGCCAGGGTTTAGCTGTCAGAGGGCTTTGAAGAGCTAGTTCTTTTAGTCTGTGCTTTATGAGGTCTTCAGGGAGAAGTTCTGGCCACGTGTGGCCTACTGAGATTTTACAGCTGGTGAGACCAGTAAGACAACTTTTAAATGACCCTCCAAAGTAAGACTTGTAGGCAATAGAAGTGTGTGTTTTTGTTAATAACTGCCACTTACCTGTTGTGGTTCTTTGTGAAAGGTTCTGTCTGTAAATAGGTTGCACTAAAGCTGCTCTTGGCTTCAAGCTTTATGAATCAAGTAGTGGGCTACAAATATGGACATAAAAAATAAGTAATAAAGTATGGTACAGTGAAAGTTGTTTTAGGAGTCTAGCAGAGGATGTTTATAGAGAGGTAAATAGTGGACTTCCTGTGGTTAAACATTCCCCCCCCATGCTACTGTTAACAGCTCTGCTTCCCTAAAGCTGCTGGAATTTGGTCATTCTAACAATTCTTGTTTGATGTTTGTGCAGTAATATGAATGTACATCAGGTCCAAAAAAAAAAAAAGAAAGATCAAATGATTATCTTTGCCCTAAAGAACTCTACCCTTTGAGCTCATGCTGCTTATTTGTGTTTGTGCTCACAACCCTAGGAACTGGAGATGAAGAAAGTGAATGAGATGAGGAAAACACCCAGCTGTAGCCTGAGGATCAGGGTGTATGATGAGGCATCGCTGTTGGCATCAATGCTTTAGGAAGCAAATGGTAACTTGGAGCAAGTGGATGGCAGAGCTGCTGAGAGCAGCTGGTGGCACCAGGCTGGATAGAGAACAGATAGGAATTCTGAATCCCTTGTACCAAGGTGATGTTAGAAACTGCTGATTTGGACAAAAAGAGGAGAGGCAAATTGAAAGATAATGGACTTCAGGTACAGGAGCAGGGTGTTCTTCAGGAAGAGCAGCAGGATGGGGAATTTGTCCCTGGGGGATGCCAGGAAGGGTGACTGATTGTCATTACTGATCAACAGGAAAAAATGGACTAACAATAGTTAAATTGGATTACAGGGGAAAACATGTAGTGCTGGCCTTATTTGGAAAGGTGGTTGTGTTGGCTTAAAGATGTTTGTGTATCAGCCTCTAAATCATACAGTGCTTTTGGAGAACAGGCCTTGGGTCAAAGGCCACAGAAACAGCAAGAATCCTTTTTAAACTTCAGATGGCAAACTGTGGCAGTTTGACACAAAAAGCATCTGACCTTAACTGACTTCAAAATTTAATGCAGAGAAGGAAGAAACAAAATCTCATTTTGGGTGGAAGGAACAGCTGGTAACATGTCAGGTGAACTTGAAAAATACCAACTCTTGTTTCTGATTTCACAAGGGTTTTGTGGGCTGGTGAAATGCTGCGCAGCTGATAGAGGTTGTTCAGTGTCCCAGTTTGTTTCTCAATTGTCTGGATCTTGCATTATTTCACAATGGAGACTTAAGAGGCAAGAAATGAGCGTGTCATTTCTTCTTTCCTTGACTGTTAAGTCTTAACTTCAGAAGGGTAGGCAGTCATAACTGTACTTTTGAGCTGCAGCATGCTGTGTTGTTCAGTAGTGTAGAAGAAATACTTAGCTGTGATAATGACTTTGCTTAAATTGCAGTACTTGATTGTAATATACTGCATCACTTGGCCATTTTCCTTCACTGATTGGTATTTGGAGCATGTTTCTTGTGTGTTCCCTCTGACTGAGGGGATGCAACGAACAGTTCTTGTTGATGCTGCTCTTTATAAACATGCAGTCTTACATGCATATATTACAAATAAATTTTGAGAAGAAGAATGAGTAAAGTCATAGAGCATTTAGTGACTGATGGCGTACAACCCTGTAAGTTTTGGTTTGCTGTTCTGAATGTGCATGTTCCTCTAGCAAAATCAGTGTTGATAGCACATCCATAGAACTTACATATGTGATGTAGTATTAAAAAATTAGTAGAGACATTTCTGGTAAATGAGGCAATCCAGCAATAAGGAATTGAGAGAAATCTGCACTTAGGAGTCTGCCTTGGTTCAGCAACTTGCTCCTATATAACTATTTTTATGCTGCAGGCGACTTTTCATACAAAGTGAATGATGAGGTGCTGTGAAAAGGGGAACTGAGCAGTGTGCTATTGGGAGAATATTAAACTAGAGAGGCTTTTTTTTCATTTTCATTCCAGGAGTTAGGTTTGTGTAACTTGTGGTTTGTTTGGGTTTTTTTCTGTTTTCTCATGTCAGAATTGTGTACATTTCATCAAAGGAAGGTGTGAGTTTTGACACATGGATCCTTTAAATACTGTGGTTGGAATGAGCGCTTCTCCTCACTGGCAGTGAGTGTTGGCAGCATTTTGTTGAGAAGCTGTGGCTCAGTCAGATAAAGTGAAAGATGATAAAATTATGTTAAATGTTTGAATATTTGCTGCATCCTCAGAACTTGGCAGTTAGTTCTGGTCTTGACTTTCTCACAGAGCTAAAGAGCAAAATGAAGCCATGTAAGGAAGCAAACAGAACACTCTCTGCTGTACTGAGTCTTGTGTGTGTTGTTAAAACAGCCAAAGTTTAGATTGCGAACTGGCGTCATCCTTGTTGAAGTCAAGTGCTAAGGGGTGGTATGTGCTGCAGCACCATGTACTATGTAGTGTTGTTTACAGCGCTATGGAGGTATGTAAAAGCAGAGTATTTAGCATCATTAGAATGAGTGGTATTCTTCCTTTTGGTGTACAAGGAACCTGTTTTGCTGTACCTGCCCTTGAAGGGGAAAAGCTCTCTTGGTCAGCCTGGTACCTAATCAGAAGAGGATTGCAATTTATTTGATAGGGATGAACAGATAATTCCCTTGGTTTCTGCTGTATTGTCACAAAGTGAATAGTGGTGCACTGAGTGATCAGAGTAACAGATTAGGCAGCAGGACTTGGCTTACAGAGTGTTGGTGTAATATGTGAAGCAACTGTTCAAGTACATTGCAGGTTTCTTCATGGTACTTTCCTAGCCCTTAATTTTACTCCAGTATAGGTTTATTGTTATGTTACCAGAAGGCAGTTACTGTGTGAGAAGGCTGCCTTTGTATGGCTCAGCCCAGGAGAAGGAGAAAAAGAGAGGTGATACTGGTATAACATGAGTTGGTAAATTCTGGTAAAGAATGGGTCAAGAAGCCTGTTTCATTAGCACAGTTCCTTGCAAAGCAGGTGGACTGGAGGCTGTGTACAGAGCCTTTCCGTATACAGATCCTGGTTTGTCTTTTACAACTTTTATTTCACTGTTTATACTAGAAAATGTTTAAAACTTGAGCTAGGTGTTTTGGGTGAAGAACCTTTCAAGCTGGCTTTGATGAACAATGGCTTCTCTTAAAGTTTTTAAGGGGCTCAAGGATTTCAGTTCTTTCAGTAGTTTGTTTTATTGCCCTTAGAACTAACTAGAAGCAAAGCTGTTAAGTTTAGTAAGCAGTGTACTCTTTGCACTTCATAGACTTTGTTTCCTCAGAGCCTGCCTGCCTTCTCTTGGAGGCAGGGTTCACAGGCCTGAACTTCGAACAAAGAGGTGAAGAGACAAGAAAACATTATCTTTCTTGTTTATCAGCTTCTGCACAGAGGAGCTCACTCCAGGGGCTTTTGTAAGTGGTCTTCTAGAGACATGAACATGTTTGAATGGATCTTTTTCAGTTTGCATTCAGTTCCCTGCAACTTTCATTACATGAAGTAGTAGACTGTTTCATGGGTTTGAGATTATGTATGGTTTTGCATCCCCTCTCTCTCATGAAAAATGGTGTGTTTTTCATGGGTTTGTTTTGTTTTCAGTGTGTTTTAAAACAGTTCATCTGTCTTTGCTAATCTATGGGTTTGCTATACAGAGTAGCTGTGCCAGATTTGTGCAAGTGACTTTGTGGGATGGGACTTTGTCAATCCCAACATCTGGAAATCTCAAGCAGTCACAGCGCTTTGTGCAACAGTTTAGTTATGTCCTTCAGCGTAACACTGAGATTTAGTCTTTTGAAGCAAATTAACTCCTCTATCATGACAGCAAGGAAATTGATGCATATGTGGATTGTACAGTAATTAATGCCCTTTGAAATAGGGGATGGGGGGAGCCAGTGATATATTTGCGCCACTTTAATGTCTTCTTTCTTTTTAGGCAGTTCTGAGTAGCTGTGATAGATTCATGCAAGGTATCCATAGTTTTATGATATTAAACTGTTCATAAACTTGTCATTTGAAAGGAAAGGGCTCAAGGTTTTCAGTTTATACATGTAACTCCTTTAAAAGACTATAGCATTGTGCTTTTTTTTTAACTAAGCACTGCTTTTGATAAAGTACTTCTGGACATATATCTGTCTATCAGATTATTGTACATGATTGCTTAGAATACTTGTACTTCATTCCTAGTAATCATTGAAGAACAGTCAAAGTTAGTTCTGGTTTTAAACATTATTAACACAAAACCTCTCTTGAAAGGAGAAATAAGAAATAGTGAGTACCTTGTTGTACTATGATATATTAAGCTGCATTTGTCATGCTTGTTTTGCTCAAAACCAAGAACAATGTTGAGGACTTGTTTTAAAGATTTAAAAATTGTCTTTAAATTGTGTGCACCTTGCTGTTTCCTTTCAATGCAAGCACTGGACTGAGTAGGGGTGTAAGATGCCAGTGTCCTTTTGGTATTGTTTTTGTGTCTTAAAACATGTATGCAAGTACATAGGTTTCTTGTGTTCTGCCTGTATACAACTCACGTGTCCAGCGTTGCACTACCACTGACTCACTCTTCCAAAACTCAACACGGCATAAAACCCCTGGCCAGGTCCACTGAGCTCCTGAAGAAACCCCCTGAAACAGTGAGACACGGTGCATGGGCTGCCTGAATGTTCACTTCCTCAGAGAGTGCATGGATTGTAATTCTCCACCACAGTATAAGCCTTTGCTTTGTGGGGAGCATTCATGGTAAATCCTAGTTTTCTGTTTTTCTGTTTCAGTATGTATGACCAATTGCCCTACTCTGATTGTCATGGTGGGTCTCCCAGCAAGAGGAAAAACCTACATCTCAAAGAAGCTGACCCGCTATTTGAATTGGATTGGAGTGCCTACAAAAGGTGATGGATTTACTTCTGTTTACATCAGAAGGACAGGGCAGATGTTAGGTGTTTAATTTAATTCCCATTAATTATATTGCAAAGTTTGACCACTTAAAATCCTTCTGTGTTGTAAACTTATTCTTAAGCAATGTCATACACAGACTCTCAGTTCCATTTAGGTGTTAATTAAACATATCCTGGTAACTGTTGTTTTACCTTCTTCTGCCAGGTGTTTTGCCCTTGCCGCTTAACACTTCAGCTGTCCTTATTTATTTATTTATTTATTTATTTAGATTTCTTCCCTTTGTTTATGGGGGTGAAAGGGAATCTTGTTTCCAGGTGGATGAGCAGTCGGAACTTGTGACTTCTCAATCTTCTTTTCTCTGTGAACTTTGTGCAATCTGTAATTCCTCGTGTAACTCCTTGTATAACTGCGTTTGTCGAATGAGTTACGGCTCTTTGAATGTTAAGAGCCATAGGGACTGGAAAAGCACTTGTTATCACTCTCTTAAGGGTTTTATATGTGCATTCTGAGTGAGAAACAGCTCAGGTTTGCTGTGCCAAGGACCTGGCTATCTTGCTTCATTCCTGAGCTCTTGTGGTACTTCATGGGCCTAAACAAAACCTAAGTCTATTTTGAGGTTCTGAGATGCCTTCTCCCCTGGCCTCTCCTCTATCTCTGTAGAAGAAAAAGATAGTTCTAGTGTTCTGTGGGTCTGTGTCTGGTGCAGTAATGATAGCTTTATAGTTATGGCTAGTTAGTCATTTAATAACATAAAACATCCTAGATCATACGTGTATTTCCTAGTAGCTCTAAGAAGTCAAGGTGAAGAGTTCTGGTCTGTATTTAAACAGCTGTTTGATTCTAGGGTGTAGCTTTTAGAGTTGGTGTTTTCTTAACCTCTTAGAAGCTTGTTGCTTTGTTTAGATAAGATGTTATGGAGGTGTTGAAACTACAACAGGAGGATACGTTATATTGCTTGAGTATGATAGTTTACAGGATTTAAATTGTCACTTGACTGTTTTTACACAGTATAACCATTCTAATCAGCAGTGTCAGATATTTGTCAGTTTTATCCATTAGGCTGAAATGGAGTAACAATCTAACTAGGTTAGCCTGTATCCAAACTGATGAAGTGTATGTGATGTAACTATGCTTGTATGTTAGGTATAACATACATTTATGTAAATATGTATGTATGTCATTGTGGTGAACATTTTATTATGTGAAAAAGGAAAAATCCAGTATTGGGCAGCAAAAAAGGTATTGTCCACATCCAGCTCATGCTTGGTAGAATATATCCCAAGTACAGTTAAATAGGTAGGGCTAGTCTGCTTCAGTTACAGGAAAAGTTCCTTGGCTACTGTGAGCAGCACATCAGAAAGTACATGCAATTGTGCCTAATGAAAATTAATTAGGGCATTGCTACCTCATTTTACAAAGATACAGAATCATAGAATACTTAGGGTTGGAAAGGACCTTGAGATCATCCAGTTCCAACCCCCCTGCCATGGGCAGGGACACCTCACACTAAACCATGTCACCCAAGGCTCTGTCCAGCCTGGCACATTGCCAGNCTTAGGGTTGGAAAGGACCTTGAGATCATCCAGTTCCAACCCCCCTGCCATGGGCAGGGACACCTCACACTAAACCATGTCACCCAAGGCTCTGTCCAGCCTGGCCTTGAACATTGCCAGGGATGGAGCACTCACAGCTTCCTTGGGCAACCCATTCCAGTGCTTCACCACCCTTACAGTAAAGAACTTCGTCCTTATACCTAGTCTAAACTTAGCCTTTTTAAGTTTGAACCCATTACCCCTTGTCCTGTCACTACAGTCCCTAATGTATATGCAGCATAAAGTTACCATGTGAGCTTCCATCCTAGGTTGCTGGTTGTGGTTTGTCTTTGTTAGAAAGGGTGACTTGGGATTTTCTCTGAAAACCACAGTCACTTCCTGTTGTTTGTGTCATCACTGATGTAGTTTTCCTGAAGCTGAAATCGATTTAAAATTCCTCACTGACTGAGGGAATAGATGACACTTTGCCTGATGCTTCCAGTTTTGATTGGGATGGAATCTATGCGTATTGAGTAGCCCTAACATCAGTTACCTTTAGCTGTTAGTATCTTAATATTAGCGTGCACTTAATACAGTGAGTGTTCCTACTCCCCAAGACAGATGGTTAAAATTACAAGGTGATTTAAACCTGAGGAAAGCTAAATGCTGTCTTTTCTTGTGACATGTATTAAGCAAGCTGAAGAATTCAAGAACATAAGGTGGTGGTAAATAGCCCAGAGCTGATGTTAGTTGAACCATTTCAGCAATCAGTTCTGTGTTTTCTTTTCTCTCTTCCAAAATCCTCTCCTGTTTAGAATGTGAAATGGTAAAAAATACAAAGGACTTTTGTCTGAGCTTTTTGGAGGAAATGAGGTCAATTAGATGCCTGAATAAAACTGTGTTGCAATGTGTTTTTTAGATACTAAACTTAGGGAAGCTTTTCTGGAACAGTTCTGGCCATGTGGTAATTGTGATTCCAGTTAGCTTTGTGAAACTTTTCCGCAAGGGTGGATGCTAACAGTAAGGGCTGAATATTATCCCACTAGATAGCACTTTTTCCATGTCTGTGCATGACCCTGTTGCAATAGCTCTTTCTTCTTGAGAAATTCATTGGGTTTGATTTTTAAAGGGCTACTGCCTGAAACACTGGCCTTCTGAGCTCCTTCATCTTCTAGTTTTCTTCCAAGGAACTATCTTTTCACATTGCTGGTATGACCAGTGCTCATTAACCCTGTGACAGAATAACTTGGATTGTACTGTAATCCATGTCATGCATCTGACCACAAAAAAATTACGTCTGCATTGTGGAACTCGAATGAAACTTGACTTTTGGGGGATCAAGCAATGCTGCTTTATCTTCTGCTTCCAGTTCCAAGAGCAATCTATAGACAGCAGCTGGTGGTTGAACTCTTCTATTCTATGTGTTTTCTTTCTTAGACACAATTGCCAAATTGTAATTATTACTCCATTTCTTCTTTCTAGAAATGAAGTCTCTCGAGTAGTTGCATCTTGGCAGCTCCTCAAACAGAACACTTCAGTTTGATCTAAAGTTAAAAAAAAATGCTTTTCAGTTCAGCAGAGAAAACCTACAGGTCAGAAACAAACACTAGTTGCACTTCAGAGACCTACTTTCAGAGCTGTTGAATGAAGTTCATTGGGGTACAGTGTCATTGTCTGATGTGTGGCAAAACAGCTGCCTTGCCCTAATCCCGTATCTGGTACTGTGACACGTGTATGGCCATTGACCTTATGGACTTTTGCCTAGATAAAGAGTAGTCTTCTTGGCCGCTGTTAGGAGATCACAGTAAGATTATGTTCAATAACTATGCTGAATGTTTTGTTGAGTTTTTCTACAACTTAAGCATAAAAAATAACTAGAACAGGGGTTGTGAAATAGTATGTGCTGATTCTTAAGGAGTAGAAATATTTGAGCAGGGTTCTGAAAAAACTGATTCCACAACTTGAATTTTAAGGTTTGTTTACCAAACCCAAGATTGGTTAGTTCTAGTTGGAGCTCTTCCTTGGTTAAATAAGAGCCGAACATTTTGGGAGGTGCTATCAGAGTGCTGTCTCACTGCATATATGCACAGAAGAAGAAGAAGCTAGTTTATTTGTAGGCTATTGAAATAGACATTCCAACCAGCCCTGTGAAGGAGGAAAAGGGTTTTTTTTTGGTGGTGTTCAAGCAAACTGGCAGACAGCAGCACAGCAATATGGCCAAATGACTCTATTGAAGCTACTGCCCAAATGTTGTGTTGCCATTTCCATGATTTTTTCTTGCATTTGTAAACAAACACCCCAAAATGCAAGAAGTTGATTTTGTACATGCTAAATTATTTTATCCTTACAGGTAATTTGGTTTCAAAGCTGTCATAACTTTTGTCCTTTTTACATGAATATCATTAGCTCCCACTTATACCGGTTTCTTGTTGGCAGAATTTAATGTTGGTCAGTATCGTCGAGATTTGGTGAAAAAGTATAAGTCTTTTGAATTCTTCCTGCCTGACAATGAAGAAGGCTTGAAAATCAGGAGGTAAGTTTGGAATGCGTTTGCTGCGCAATGCTGACTATTAAAAAGTTGTGCTGTGTGATTTGCTTGTAGAGGCTGCTGTAAGTTGTGGTTTTGTATGTTCAAGAAGATGCTTAATGCAGTATGAAATGACAAGGAAAGGAAGTTTTAGAGCAAGCAGACAAGAGATTTGTTTAGGCTGCTTAAAAGTTGGGGTATTTTTCTCTTAATTGCTTCATCTAAAGCATCCAAAATGCAGAGAAGGGAAGTACTTGATTCTTTTTCATCTTTCAGTAGGCTGGTTTTGCTGCTATATTCCTGCAGATATTCCAGTATATTTCCCTCAAAATGAAGCAGTTTTAACAAATAGTTAACAGCTTTACTTTTTGGTTTGCATACTGGAATTTTTCACCTTGAGTACTTTGAAAGTTTTTGTCATTATCTGTTCAAATAAGCCAGAATGAAACAATATTACTCCCTCCCTGAAATTGTCTTTGGCCATCATGCAGGTGCTTCATGCATTTAGTCAGTGCACTGCCTTGAAAACTGGCATGTTTTCCTAGTGCTATACAAAGCAAGGTGTACACAGACGAAGCACTTGAGACTCCTTTCTTGCTTGGAAAGAGGCTCTGCTTTAATGGAAGAGAAAGGGTAAATGAAGGGAAGGTCAGAGCAAGAGGGAGCTACATTTTTCTTACAGAATGGGAAGGTCTTTTGATTTTTCTTTGCCATTTATTGTTAGTTTTAAGTACGTTCAGGAAAACATATGAGAGTGTGCAGTATGAAGTGAGAAGTATCAGAAATACTAGAGGAATGGAAATGCAGTTTATTTAGGCTACTTAAAATTTTGTTCATAATGGCTTCAGCTCAAGCATTCAAAATGTCTGGACTTTTCCTAATGTCTGGACTTTCTTTTGTGGCTGTTCCTCTGCTTGTCCTCTCTCTCTTCCCTTTCCGCTTCTGCAGCAGTTGAGCATTGCTAATGTCAGAGGAAACTTGTATAAGAACCAACTAATCCTTTGGGACCAGAAAGTAGATACGAGGTGCATTAGCCTTGTAAGCCCTTACCTTTTGCTTAGAGGTAGAGCCAAATGTTTTAATGTATCTCTCCATCACCTATTAAACTAAATGGTGGGGAATATAACATGAAATGGGCTGTGAGAGCTAAACTACCTACTTAGCAGTTGGTAAAGAGGGTTTATATTTATTTAGTGAAGACTGCACTGATGAATCTCAGTTCCTGACACCCATTAACCATGCTAATGTGGAAATACTGTCAGGATTGGAAAGCTTTAATTTTTCTTTCAAGAGAAAGCTGTGCATGCAAGATATGCTAAATGTAAGAGAAGAATTAGATGTTTCAGTCTGGAAGTCAAAATAGAACAGTAATGCAGAGAAAGGCTGTTGAAAGGGATAGGTTTTTATGTTGGTATTGCAAAAACATTGTACTTTATGGAACTAAATGGAGCTTTGTTCTTCTAATGAGTAAATCCTGTACAACATTAATGTTGCCCTCCAGTATTATTTATGTGCTAGAAATCATAATGGTCTTTGAAGATAATGCTAGTGCTGAGGAAATAGGAAAGTTGCAAATTAATTTGTTCTTGTCCAAATTTAACCCAAGTGTAAAGTATGTAGGGAGAGGAGACTTTGGGGTGTTTGTGTCCTCAGTGGTCTCCAGTTCTAATTACATTGGGTTGGTGACTACAACGGGGTTTTATTTTCACCTCTGTCCCTAATACTAGTCCCTAACTTTGTTTTATTGCTTAAAGAGATTTTTTTCCATAAGCAATTTTTACACAATCGGTGAACAGAGAGGCAGTGCATTACTGAAAAATAGTTGTCTATCCACTTTACCTTGGGGCTACAAGATAAAAGCCTGAAGTTGATTTATTTCTTCCCTCTTTGAGAATCACATTAAGAAGCAAGCATCTATGAGTAGGTAATTGGGGAAAAAATGCAGCTCCAGGGATGATTCACTGGTGTTACTTTAGATCAGTGAAAGCTTATTCTGGTCAGCAAAGTTGATAGGTATTCTGTGATGATGTGTAGTTGTATCAGTTGCTCAGAGGAGCACTGGACTGGTCTTTCTTTTGGCAGATGGCCTTGACCATGTTTCCTTAGTATAGTTTGGTTTTCCCCCATGTTTTGGGGGTACCTCCTTCCAAACACACTTATTTTTGAGAGAGATTATCCAAACAGTTGCAGGGCACTTTGATAACAATGCACAAGTGCATTAATAAAAGGACTTTATAAGCATTTGAGTTTTACTCTTTTTCTTTTTTTAAGACAGTGTGCCTTAGCAGCGCTGAATGATGTCCGACAGTACCTCAGTGAAGAAAACGGGCATGTGGCTGTAAGTTTCTTATTGGAGATGCATTCTTCAGATTCTTCCCTACAAAATGGCATGTCTGCTGGATAACACACAGCCTGAGCAATTTCAGTATCTCTTCAGTATATGATTTGATTTTTTTCTGTAGGAGTTGTACGTGGCATCTGCCTTGTTGCTGCAAAGAAAGGAGCACTGAAGTTCAGGGAGATGATGCCATATTGAGTAACAACCTTTGTGATTTGAGGGGTTCACTGAGGAGAGGGTAACACGCATGAAAATGTCCCCCTTCTCTGCACATTGTATGATGTGCTGTTAAACACAGCTCTTGTTCTAGTTGCACTTCTGTTTCTATTTGAAAGTCTAGTGTTTCAAATGAAAGGTACTTACTGAACAAAAAGCATCCTGGGTATTGCTTGGCAGTTTTGTTACCAACATGAGAAATCTCTGAGGAGAGCAGGAGAAACTCAAAAGTAAATTGCTGCATATCTGTATTTAGTATTGGGATGCAAACCATCAGCTGTTCAATTACTGATATTGCATATTCACATTAATTTGCATAACACTTTTCCTTAAGACTGCTGGTGCAACTCTGGTGTTTTCATTAGCTAATCAGGGAAAACCATTAAGTAATAATTATAAACTGTGCTGGGGGCATAAAGTAAACTATACTTTGGCAAACTTCGTGGTTTGGTAAAACACTGGTCTGTTCACGGCTAGACATTAGTTCCTGGAAAATTGGCTGCATTTATCTTGTAGTCCATAGGCAGGCTTTACAAGTCTTGCAGATCTTAGAATCATAGAATAGTTAGGGCTGGAAAAGACCTTAACATCATCCAGTTCCAACCCCCCTCACACAGGCAGGGACACCTCACACTAAACCATGTCATTTTCTGCCACTTAAAAGCTTTACACTTGCAGTTTGAATAGCATGTTGGTTGCAGCAGCTTTTTTTTTTCTGTAGTGTAAGTTTGCTAAAAACCCAGGGACTAGTATTTAATGCAGATGTGGATGAGGAGGAAGATTTTGTCCTCTATTATGTGTTAGGCTTAAATTGTGGTTGGTTCTTCCAAATACAGTTTTCAGCTGGTAGTGCTTTCAAAATATTACTACTTTTTAGTATTCAGATAATCAAGTGTGGAAAGTAGGAATGTCATTTCTTTGCCTCTTGAGCATGTTGAGAGAGGGGGTAGGGGAAGTGTTTTGTTGCTTCTTTTCACATTGAGGGACTTTGAACCCTTATTTTTGTTGTTACTAGCACAGTGCTTTTCACAGGCTATGATATTTCTTTAATTCTTCTTTCTCTCTCCCCCTGTAATTATTTCCAGGTCTTTGATGCCACAAACACCACTCGAGAACGCAGAGAAACTATTTACAAATTCGGTGAAGAAAATGGATATAAGGTGAGTTGAAAATAAAGGAGTTCTGAGCTAAGGCCTGGACAAGTAAGGCAGGGATAGTTTTGCCCTTACCTCCAAGTATTCTGGGTTAAGTAGTGCATTCGCATAAGCTATGTCCTTCCTAGGTGTATAGTCAGTGGTACATTTTGTGTTCTCTAGCATTGTTTGTGATGAAAAGTCACCCAATCCTCATTTTTCTTGCCTTTAATGTTTGTCCTATTAGTAACTAAGCTCTTACATGCTGTGGCTTCAGTTCTGTCATCCTGGACCTGTAGTTCTGAATGTACTGTCAGCAAGAACTATTTAAAATATGATTCTTAGTGTGGTTCATGTTTTTGCTAGAAAAAAACATAAGGAATTCCTATGTTAGTTCTGTGCAAACAAAAAACTTTCTGTGGTTTAGTGCCTTCTGTTCAGGATTGTTTTGTATTTAGGTCTTCCCCAGTACTCCTTCACTTCCCCTAAACTTGTATTTCCATAAACCTTTGAGACGGCAAACCACAAAAGTCTTTTTAAGTTGCGTTGCTCCATTAGTTGAAACGCTTCCAAAATATTATTGCAGAAACATTAGTTACTCTTTATATGACTGAGCTTGCATCCTCTGCACTTATTTCTTTCTCTTCCGTCCTAAATGTTTCTCACTGCAAAATTTTTCCACTTACAAGCACTGTGTGTGTGGGGAGTAATACAGAACGTGGTGCTTCAGGGAATGCTAAACCAAGAGTTCCTGATGAGTGTCTGCAGAAACCTTCAGAGTAAATGAAGGGAAGTTTAACACATGGTTCTGTTAAAAAGGGGTTAGCATGGAAGTGAGTAACATGCTGCTCGTGTGTGTTAGTCTCCAGAGGCATTCTAATGCATCTTCCTTGTTCCTTCCTCTGTACACGTGACTTCCCCTTTGGACTGAAGACTTTTTTTGTTGAGTCAGTGTGTGTAGATCCAGAGGTCATCGCTGCAAACATTGTGGTAAGTATAGGAAAGTTGTTTTAACTGCTCTAAGTTAGGAGGTTAAAGGTAGTTGAGTGTGTTTAGAAGTACCTTAAAGGAACTTCCAATAGCAAAAGCCCAATTAGCTCCCATTAATGGAACAACTCTCATTTATTTTCCTGTTCATGTGTATAATAACTCGGAAGTTTATGAAGAATAGCTCTTTGTGCCATACATGTATTTTAATTATCTTCCAGGATACAAGTTTTTGTGCTGTGTTCTCCCCCTTCCTATTTATTTAAACTTTGCATTAAAAAGGGAAAGAAATGTACTACTCTCCTGGTTTTATTTTAAACAGCAAGTGAAGCTGGGTAGTCCTGACTATGTGGATTGTAGTAATGATGAAGCAACAGAAGACTTCATGAAAAGAATAGAGTGCTACAAGAACTCCTATGAGACTTTAGATGAAACTCTTGACAAGTAAGTGATGAAATAATGCTTGATCACAACTGGGTCATTTTAAGATGTTTCCTCAGGGGATGGAGCATCCTGTATTGGGGATTAGGGCTTTCTAGTAATTAATGGCTTTAGCTGTCTTTCCATTGGCAAATTAGGGAGAGTTTACTCTGGGGATGTAGCCTGGAACTTTCTTGCTTGAGGAAAATTGGCTAACACATCTACTCTGGGACAATATGCTTTTTGATTTTCCCACTTGGACAATGATACGGTTCTCCTGGAACAGAACCAGCATTTGGAAATTATTCCAGATTTCTTGTAGATCAGATCGTTCCTTGTTTTTTTAGTTTGTAGAGGAGACCTGAGTGATTTGTATGCATAGCTTTGTTTGTTGACATGCTTAAGATGAATTTTGAACACATCAATCTTACAAATGTGATATTTAAATTTATTTATTTGTGCTTGTAAAATATCCTGCAGATGTAGGGCTGTGAGAAAGTTTCTTAGCTTGGATTAGTTGCCTTTGTGCCAACACATTCATCTGTTTTTCATTCACTTTCAATGCTTGAAAGTAAGGTAGGGATGAGCCACATGAGGAAGAGCCCTGTTTCTCTTGCTGTTGTCCAGGATTTTGGTGTGGGATTTTGAGCTGCATTCATACCAAGTGCTCTGGCTTTATTTCAGGACCAGTGCTGTAGAGAAGGCTGACCTGCATTGTAATGTAATTGAGTGTAAGCAGTGTGAAGGTGGTTCAGTCAGATCAGTTCATGCATGTAACTTCTGCGATGGGCCTAATGGTTGTGCCTGGGTGAAATAGTAATGATTAACCTCAAAGAGCACTACCGGAGACGAGGTGATGATGCTTGCTTCTCATCACCTCCATTTGGTTTTATTACAAGTTTTCTTGGTTTATTGTGGTGTTACATCTCAAATGCTTCACTAGAAAGCAGTGGTTATTTTCAGCTCATTAGACAATTTGCCTCCTTTAAACTAGATGCTGCTCTGAAATGTACAGCTCATATGAGCAGTGAAAATTGAAATCATAACCTGTCTCGTGCTGAGAGAAGTAGTGGTGGGATACACTACAGTACTGTTAATAAATAGTTGTTGGTGGACTGGTTGAGGAAATGTCTTGTGTTAGGCTGGGTCCAGCTCCTTCTGATGCTGTAGTTTTTCTAGAAGGGTTAACAGAGATGGGTAAATGATGACCATGCCTTTTGGCTCCCAGGTACCATCAAATACTTGTTGTGGGGGAAGTGGAGAAAAATACCTGATATCATGAAATACCTGGATCTCATATTGAAGCTGCCACAGTCGAATGACTACTGAATCTTTCCTTCAGTGGGAGGGCTGTGTTTTTCCAAGAGCAGAACCTAGATTTGAGAGACAACATGCAAATAAAGGGAAAAGAAAGTAATGTGAGCAGCTCACCTATGAAAGAAACAGTGTTCATCCTGTATCTCTGGGGTATTTTGTTGTTTCTTAGGACTAGTGCATATTCCACAGGTAATTGAGGGCTTGTTTGTTGCTTTGGCTTGTTGCCTCTTTGTTTTATAATGGCAGAGATTGTGGTGCATGCTGATGGAAACTATGTGGAATCTTACATATTTCTTTTTGTTTGCTCCTCAAAGGGATCTTTCTTACATTAAAATTATGGATGTTGGAAGGAGTTACCTTGTGAACCGAGTAATGGATCACATTCAGAGCCGGATAGTCTACTACCTCATGAATATCCATGTGACACCTCGGTCAATCTACCTCTGTCGACATGGAGAAAGTGAACTCAATCTGAAAGGGAGAATAGGAGGAGATCCTGGACTCTCTGTTAGGGGAAAAGAAGTATGTACCTTCACAAGTGTGACTAGGTTTTGTGTGTATTCTATGCATGTGTGCAGTTTGTGCTGTGTAATTACAGCTTTCTTCCTCTACAACCCTTTTCCTCTTAACATGCTTAAGAAGGATTTTAGTTGCATATATGAGTAGTAGAAAATGTCTGGAAACACTTGGGTGTTGTGATTTGGTATGTGCTCTTTTATCTGTCATCTGTTGGTTGAAATTGGTTTTTATCCTACAGCACAAAGCAGTTGTCAAGGGGGCTTTATTTTTTTAACTGTATTGTTGTAAAATCCCAACTTGTTGGATAATTGGGAAGGTTCGGAAGTTAAAGCTGAAAGGAAAATCCCTAATGGTAAAGATAGGAACTGCAGAAAACTTGTGTCTCCCTTGTTC
The DNA here is from genome assembly GCA_002631895.1 of Agapornis roseicollis. NCBI lineage: Eukaryota > Metazoa > Chordata > Aves > Psittaciformes > Psittacidae > Agapornis > Agapornis roseicollis. The sequence continues at coordinate 114,792 of NDXB01020263.1, read as the reverse complement.
TCCTTTCCTTCCCTATCCTGTACCTCTTGTCATAACAGAATGTGTTACATTTCTTAGCTTTCTGGAAAAGTTATAATGAGTTTACAGAGCCCGGAGCCTGTGTGTTCCAAACTGAACAGAGTGTGTTGGCTCTGTGTCTCATCCAGTGCCTCATGTTTTTTCTTTCAGTTTGCCAAAAGTTTGGCACAATTTATTAATGAGCAAAATATCAAAGATTTGAAAGTTTGGACCAGCCAGATGAAAAGGACAATTCAGACTGCTGAAGCCTTGGGAGTGCCTTATGAGCAGTGGAAGGTTTTGAATGAAATAGATGCAGTAAGTTCTGATTTTCTAAGCATGTCATAAGTTGCATGGTTTTCTAAAGACCAAGGGGATACTGAGTTTTGTAATCATACGGCTTTAATGGGATTTGAAGTCATTTAAGCTGTTTCTAGAGGTTGGAAAAATTGTGTTACTTCCTGTTAGTAAGGCTAAGCATTTTTGTTAAATTTTGCCATAATTACTTTAGTCTTTGCTTTATCTTCCCCAGTGAAACATTCCCATGTAGAAGACAGCATTTTGGGTAGTTGGGAGTTGGAAATAATTTCTTTGTGAGGAGGAGCTTGCTAGTTGGCACTTTCCAGCTGCACCTATAAGACACATAAGTAGGTGCAATAGATAAAATGTGACCTTGCTCAGCGATTTGCTTGCCCATGTATGTAACTTAAATTTATATACAGACTTAATGATCCCTTTTATCCACATGTGAGTCCAGCTGAGAGTCCTGTTCATCATGTGTCAGAGTAACAAAATACAATTGTTAATGGTTATTTCTATATGGTTTTATTTAAGAGTGAGATCTGCTTTTTGTACTGCTGGAAATTCATGGGTTTAAATTATTTTTATTACATATAGGGAGTGTGTGAAGAAATGACATATGAAGAAATACAAGAAAATTACCCACTTGAATTTGCACTGAGAGACCAAGACAAATACAGATACAGATACCCCAAAGGAGAGGTATGCTCCCTTTTCTCTCTTAAGGTGAAGGGCTTCCTTTATCTTCCTGAACATATGCATGCTGGCTTTGGAAAGGAAAAATACATTTTTAAATTAACAAACAAGGTTGTTCCTCTGTCCAGGAGAAAGCAGGTAGGAGATGGCAAGAATTGAGCCCAGACCATTTAATTTGGTTCAGGATTGACAAAGGAAACAATAGATTTAGATAAAACAATGGAGAGCTTTGATCTTGTGGGCATTGTTTCTATGCTGGTCCTGCAGTGATAAAGCAGGAAGAATGATTGCAAGCCTTCAGACCGCTGCATATGTAAACATACTGCCAAGATCACCCTTTCTTATTCATCCTTGTTGTGGGTAATGGCTGGTTTGCATGCAGTGCTGGCTGAAGTGCAGGGAAATCTGTAGCCACGGTGGTCTTTCACTTTAATAAACTCCTTGCATCTGGGAAAACAACTGCTGAAAGCATTTTTAAAGCAATGAACCTGTTACCTGCAGCAGTTACCAGATGGCCATATGCCTTTTGGTGGCAACTGAAGTTTAGGATTCAGAGCAGCAGGGCAGAGGAGTAATTGGACCAGCTGCTCTGCTGGTCTTTCCTCAGTAGTCAAGAGTAATCACTGTGCTAAGAGCGTCTTGTGATAAGAGTGGTGTTCCTGGTGCTGTGACCCTGGTCTCACTAATGAGGCAGTCATTAAGCTGCAAAGTTCTCCTAATCCATTTGAACAGGGAGTGTTTGTTTTTCAGACTGATGCCATCCGCTCATTGCCTTGGGGTGGTTAGTTGATGTCAGTCGTTTGTCTAAGGCGGTCCCTCTGTCACCAGTACCCATGGCTGGGTTTGCACAGCCTGGCTGGAACAGAGTGCTGGGTTTCTCTTGCCAAGGTCTGGCCCAGCAGTGCTGCTTTCCAACCGGGCAGCCCTACGCCTGCCCTGGGACTAGGGCGATGTGGTCATTCCCTGTCCTGCTGGGAGATGTGCTGTTCTCCCCATGTGTTCAATGCGCCACACATTCGGGAAGCGTTGTCTTTACAGGACATGTGAATGTTAACTTAAGCATGAACATGCTGTTGACCTGCAGATTTACTGTGTGTGAGCTGTTAGGGTCAGGTTGCAAGAGGAATCATTTGTCTCTGGGTGGGATGGTTGCTGCCATCACCAGGCTAGGTCACCAGGCCCATAGTTTGTTTTCAAAGGGCAGCCTGAACAAGTCAGGCATTGTAAATTTCCTGTTTGCCAACTGTAGGCTGAGTTCTCAGCTTTTTACTTAGAAGAGAGATGATGCTTTTGAAGATGAGGTGTGGAAAATAACGTGCAAGACTTAACCTGTACATGTGCAGGTGCTGTGAATTGAATCCTAGGAGTTTTGTGGAAATTCTTAATCATGATGACTGATTTAATAAAGCTCTTCCATGAGAGATTTATTTTGTTATGTGCTTACTCTTTGGTAGTATGGAAAACATGGACTGTGTCCTTAATTTAAGGAAAACTATTACAACAATATTTGTCTGTGCACTAATAGAACAGAAGATTACTAGTATGAAAGTAAGATCCACTGTATATACATACCCTGTTCAAAGAGTTTTCCCTTTATAATGGGCTCTGTATTTCTCTTCCCCACCCAGTCCTATGAAGATCTTGTTCAGAGACTGGAGCCAGTAATTATGGAACTTGAAAGGCAGGAAAATGTGCTTGTCATATGTCACCAAGCTGTCATGCGCTGTTTGCTTGCATATTTTCTTGACAAGCCTGCAGGTAAATCTTTAATACATTACAAATGGTCTGTTCTTTAAAAAAATGGTACTGATGAAGGCTCCAAACAATAAGTTCTAGCAATTTTCTTTCTCATCAGAGGCTGTTTGTACTAGGCAAATATGCAAATGTCATTTTTTTCTATTTGACCCACATGTAAAACATGGTTAGTTGGTTTTTATTGAGCTTCTCACCTGAAATACTGTGGTGTTCATTTTTTGCCCTATTTGAATAGCTTTCTGTTGCATGCTAGGGAAGAAAGCAGATTGCTGACAGATTAAAAGGCATTCAAGTGGTTGATCTGCACCATAATAGAAAAGGTATTGTTCTTGTAATCTCTATTGCATATGTAATTTGTTGCTTGTTTTCTCAGAACAACTGCCTTACCTGAAGTGCCCACTGCATACTGTCTTAAAGCTAACCCCAGTGGCTTATGGTGAGTAGTATTAAGTATATCTAAATCTAACTTTACTGTGGAAAGTTTGTGAAGCATTTAAATTAAGAGACTTAAAATTTATTCTGCTTTAATTGAACAATTAAGTTTGATATTGCATGTATGCCTGTACAGCTTTGCTAGAATCAATGAATCCTTGGGTTTACATTTGCTCTGCGTTATTTCATTAATTCTTCTGGCAAACTCATGCTATTTACACAGTCAGGTACAGTAAGGTCTCAGTTTGCATTGATGTGTTTGAGGGTGTTGCTTTTTAGAACAGGCAAACGTACATTTATGTACGTTTATCACCTTACAAAATGTGTTCCTCTTACCCTTAAACAACTTTTGTTCTCAAGTGTGTTCACACTGCCACATGAACTTAGTGCTGTGGTTGGCATTCCTTTGTCAGTCACTATTTATCAGTGCGTAGCTCAGGGGCTTTAACTGAGGTTTGCTGCCAGCCTGTGGGGTTGCAACCTGTGCTGCTTGGTTTTTAGGCTGATTGCTAATTACCCGTTGTGTTTTTCATCCTCAGCTTAACATGTGCCTGCTGTTAATTTCTTGAAGTATTGACTTAATTACATCTTCTGATACCTCATCACACTTCAGAAGATTATTTATAGGCAAACCTGCACAGATTACCAGGAAATGGGTTACCAAAAAATGCTAATGGAGTTGTTGGTCGGAAGTGCAAAGCTGTCTTTGATTATTTTCTTTGAAAGTAGTCTAGACCTGTACTTCTTTAGGTTTCAAATGCAGTCGAGACAAAGAAAGGAGCCCTTACACTGGGAAATCTACCTGAAGAGATCTCTGTGATTTAACTGTTGTGTTGTCCTGCTGTGCTCTGGTGACATCTGGTGTTTCCAGCCTTGCATGACAAGTTGAAGGGTTAAAAGTAGGATTCAGAACAGCTGGGTTTTTTGGTTTTGGAAAGTGGATCTTCTTGACTTGCCAGTCTTGGCCTATATAAAGGGATCCTGGATGTCTGCAGTGTTTACACACACACTGAATGAAGGGGAAGGGGAGGAAAGTGGTATGAAATACTGTCTGTGTCCTTCTGCCCCCAGTGAAAGAAGCTGTTAATTTTTAAAGTGTTCATATGTATGTCTCAATTAGCACATTTCAGACCACCTACTTCATGGAATTTGACCATCTGAAAAGATGATGGCTGTGGAAACCATTTACACATCAATAATCTATAACATTATTTCATGTTGATGTATAACTTGGCTCCGAGTGAGGCAGGAGGCAGGATCAAACATGGTGTGTTTAGTACCTTCCAGCTAATCCTGTTCCGGGGTAACACTTCCTTCCCTTAGGGGTTTGCTCTTCCTGGTGTCTGATCTTTAGCAGGGGAACATCTGTTACAGCCCGACAGCTGGATTAGGATAAAGTAGACTTTTATCCAGCAACCTAGTGTAGCGGTGGTCTGTGAGGGAGCACACAGGAAAGAGAAACTCTGTCTTGCTGTAGGTATGAGCTTGTGCATGGATAATTAAAAAAAAAAGCTGGGAATATGCAGATTGTAGTTGCCGTGCAGTAACTCAGGTCCCTTCAGTTGATATTTAAAGCTTTCCATACAGTACTTTTTCCGGTCTTACACTCAGCTAGTGGTAAGGACTGAGTGGTCGCTGTGAAGGTGTGTCTGGTGTGTAACCAGCCAGTCCTCAGCAAAGGCCAGCATCAGCTAGGTTTTGCTTGGTCTCAAGGGTTGTAGTGATCTGTGAGCAGAAGGATGACTGGAATACTCTTCCAGTGGGAGATGTGCAATTTTTTGCCTTAAAACCTGTTTTGTGGTTGCTTATTTTTTCGAGTACTGGCCTTCCTGCATCGCTTGCTCACAGTGTTCATGACAAATGGGCTTTTTTAGATTAGACTTCCCTAAGGGAAGGCAAGTGTTTGCTTTGCTAATTGATACTATTTCGTTTTTAAGTGCAGTGGCTTTCTAAGAAAAGGGTAAAATCACCCTGTTTTGTCATGTAGTAATTCAGTGAAGTGTGTGACTATGCCTTTAGGAAATAAGTGAACGGAAAACTCTGAAGATCTATCTGTGATAGAAGATGTCGGAGGAATTTGACTATTAGTATGTAGGGTACTGCTAGCTTATAAAAGTCATGTTCATGTCAGATAAGACAGTGTTTGGCAATTAGGTACTGTTTAAAACGGTGTGGTCACAGCATATTGAGTAACTGTAATTGCCTGTGTGGGTCAGTGTATACCACCTGAGTAGTGGTTGTCTCTTCTGGCGGTTTAATTTCTCTTGCTTCTCTGGAGATTTCCATTTTCAGGTGGAAAGAAGAAGTTCCTTTTCAGAGGTCAACTTTAAAGTCCCATTTCTTTGAGGGTTAAAACTGTTTTGCCTGCATAGAGGAATGGGGGTTGCTAACAATAGGCAGTAACCCTTGTCATCAAGTTTTGTGTTTTAAACAGTGAGAGCTGCAGTTATCTCATGTATTACAGTGAAATTCTAAGAAACCTGGGATGTTAAAAAACCAAAGTTAAAAGTGATTTTCTAACTGGTGTTGTTCAGGTATGTTTATAAATAAGAACTTGTTTCAAAGAAAACAGTGATAAAGCTAAGGTGAGAGTAGGAGGTGGATTGTCAGATTGAAAACGTGTTCTTCCTGGTGGAACAGATTAATTTTTAATAGCTTTAGCTCTTTAGAATTTGGGAAATTGCATTATCTATCAGCAGTGGGAAGTGATCACCCTTCCCCAACTCAAAATTAGATTGCATCTGACTGTAATTTCATTTTTAAAGCAGACCAATTCTAAACCTGTGTTTTCTACCAACAGGATGTAAAGTAGAATCTATATTTCTGAATGTTGAAGCTGTAAACACACACAGAGATAAACCCGAGGTAAGAATATTTCAGAATTGGAGACCTTGATGTGATGTACTGCCTGAGCTCATTTGCATTGTCCTTGTGGTGGGAAATGATTCGATAACTCAGCTGAGCATATTTAATTTTACATATTACTCTTCACTTCTGGTTTGCTGTTAGGAGGAAAAAAATCCTTTTTATTGAGCACATTTATCTTGCATACGAGCTCTAGCTGGAGTAGTTCATCTTCAAAAATGAATGAGAGGTTGAAGATATGGTATAATCTAAAAACTGTTCTTCCTGGCTTTTGTCATTCAGCAGCAGTAGGGTGTAGTCAAAAAGTCATTGTTATGAATGCAACACTTATATTGGAGAGAGTAAATAATGAAATCAGCTTAGTCGTTGTGGTATGAAGAAAGAGGAATTGATGATGCCACCTGGAGGGGAAGGCTCGATCTTGGGATACAGCAGAAAACTGGGGAAAAGGAAATTGAGTGCATTTGTAAAATTTAAGTGGAGATAAGATATCACACCATGGCAGCTTTGTCCTCTCTCTGTGTCAGGCCTAGGTTCTGTGTACTCCTAAGCTTCAACATGAGCTTAAGTTCATTCTGTTGCTCACACAAAGCTCTTCCATCGCTGTGTTATGGAAGTTATGTAAAATGTGTCATGATTAAGAATGTCTGGTTCCCTTATAGATGCTCATGCTTATGCTGCTGGTTATGGCACTGATTTCTTGCTGAGGCTATGAGCTGTGCCTGCAGGTGAATTAAGTGAGTTTGGTAAAAAAGGGCAATTTGTGGTGGTTTTCAGAACAATGGTTTATGGTGAAAAGGAATATAGTGATCAATGTGTTATGTGTATATTCAGTAAGGCACCTTATGTCTTATGTGAGGAATTCATGCTGGAGGGCTCTGCAGAGGTGGTTTGTTCTAGTTACTTGGGTATTGAGTTCTGAAAATGCTGACTTTTGGTGGTTTGTAGCCAAGACATTTTCTATTAGATAGTCATACTGTGTATTTCCTGCCTCTCCCCCTTTCACCTTTGTCATTTTACTTTAACACTTCTGTATGAGTTTGATTTGTTAGGTATAGGCAACCCATTGTGTTTCCACACTGCCTGAAAGCTGTTGGAGAAGCACGGTGACAATAATGAGGGTGTCTTGGAGTAGGTGTTACGTTATCTGTATTAAATAATGTAGATCAGTTGAACGTCTTCAGTTTGGCCGATAAAATATGGGTGCTGAGTTTACACCTTGCTAAAGCATTTTGGGAATTGCTGTTGGAAATACCGCTTCTATAACTGAAGATGTTTATTTCAAAGGGGAAAGGCGTGCCTGAATCACCAAGTGCTCTTACATGTCTAGCAAGTGACGTGGCCATACTGATGTTGCTGTTGAGTGGCTGTGATTCAGATGCATGTAGAGGATTGTGCAGATAGTTGCATTGCAGTGGACATAAAGATGAAACTGTTTAATTTGAAGAGAAATAACCTGAGTTAGTGAATTTTAAAAAAGAAAGGAGCTGAAGCATTTTTGATTTAAAAAGCCCCCAAACCCTCAAACACTCTTCTCCCTCTGCCCCAAAAGAAATGCAGACCAGTGGGGTATGTGTATTTAGTAGGGCTGAATGAAGGACTAAGTTGATCCTGTCTGCATTTAAATGCTGCTTGGAGCATTAGAAAAATTTCAAGAGCTTTCATTTACATCACCTACAAAAACATTAATTGCTTCTGTAAAATTAAGTTTTCAAACAGTCTATTGAACCCAAAGTGTTTAATTAAATACAGCGCCACAGATAACAACATCAGTGAACAATGGAGCTGTTTGAACAAGAATTGCCCAGTGTGCTGTTCTGTGCCCCCACAAGTGATTTGCAGTCTGTGTTTCAGAACAGCACACTCCTTTTTGTCTTCATCTGAAAGCACCTCTTTTCACATTGCAGAAATGTAATGCAGAAAAGCACTGGAGTATTTGTTTATAGCATGTGTAAACTTCATTGTTTGAAGATGATTTGTCTGAAGTGGTTTGAAGCCTTGTGTTTGACAGCGTTGTAGTAGCTTAAGTTCCTGACCTTTCCAAATGAAAGGAGTCTGTAGTCTTCTTACTGAAAATTATTGAGGGGAATTAGTTCAGCTGTTGCTTCAGTCCTTCTTTTGGGGGGGAAAACAAGCACTGGGATGAGATGTCTACTTTGCACCTCTGTCTTAGTGAATGACAGGATGGGGAGACAGATAGGGAGGTTGCTTGTAGTAGGAAGCTGGCATCTCCTTTTTGATTATGTGGGGGAGAAGGGGAGAGGAAGATGTTAGTGAAAGGTGAGTTTACTTCCACAGTGTAAGACAAATAAGAGTCACAAAGCCCATCAGCACAAAGTTTGAAGAATTGGCAGTGATTTGGCCTAAAATTGGCCAAATCTTAGCTCCAGATCTTGTAAGGAACTTCAGAACACTTTCCCATAGTCTGTGTTGTTGGGACAGGGGAAGTGCTGACTGCACTGGGACTTGCCTGAGGTGGTACGTGGCAGGCGTGATCCCTGAGCCTGGTCCCACACGGCTGTTCCTTCCCAGTGCGAGTGTTTGGCTGGGCTGGTGCCTTGGTTTGGTTTTGAATAGTCTGCTGCATTACATGTAACTTGTTCCCACAGCCTTGTAAAATGAGGTGAGATCTGGTTGGTGTGATCAGTCTTGACTGGTTTGGGTGCCTGGGAGGAGGTTTTTCTGCTTTGTCAGGGGTGGTGCATTGACTGTAACACAGACGCATGTGGAAGTCTTCTGGGAAAGAAGTACATGGCATAGTTCAGCAGGGAGCTGGGAGGTGCTTAATGGATAGACATGTACGTGCTGCAGCATGTGCTTAAGTGGATTCCTGCTTTGGCCTGTAGAAGACTTCCTCAAAATGGGAATTTCTTGAGCTTTTGATAATGTTACCAGCATGGGATCCATGAGTACTGCAGATAAGTTTTCCTGCTGTCTGGTTCTGGGACCCAGACCAGCTGCTGCTCTGCTGCATTCTTGGGGTGCGGGGGCTTGAAAACAATCTCTGCTTTCACATGAATGCAGCTGTGTACTTGTGAAGAAATCTGATTGGGTTTTGTTCTCTTTCTGCTGCATGATAAATGTTCTCCTCTGTGTTTTTATTATTACGCAGAATGTAGAAATATCCAGACCTCCTGAGGACGCTCTTGTAACAGTCCCTGCTCATCAGTGAATCCCGTGTGCTGACCAACTATCGAACTTGGGGTGCTGTTTCCATCCTGCTACTTCAAAATACAATGAAAAACTAATCATTCCAATCACTTTGAAATAAAAAGCCCTCCCCAAAGCCAGCAACTCAAACCCCAAACCAAACCTTTGTATATAGTGCATGGCTTGAAAAAAATGACCAAATCACAATAAATTTGTTGCACTGGTTAATTTATTGTGGGTGAGTTCTCAAACACTGACCGGCTGTTCTTGTAAATTGCTGTGATTTAAAGATCCTGCAGCATGAAGTTCTATTGTAACAGCCAGCAGTCATTTAATGTTGGTTGCAGTGGGTTTATTTATGAAAGTCATGAAATACAACATCCTGTGTGAGATAAGAAAAAGTTGAAGTTTGCTTTCTAGGCATCCCTGTTCCCTATTTCAGTGCCATTGGGAGTGATTGGACTGCTACCTAGCATAACATAACAATCCATAGTAACCCTGAACCCATAATCCTGCTGATCTGTAGTGCTAGTGCTCTAGATGTGCTAATCAATGATGTGCTGTTTGAAGAGGGTAGCAAGTTTTCACTTAGTTCCAGAACAATTATTCATGGTACAGGAATGCATATAAATGTTTTTAATATATGACTTTTCTTAACAGCTGCTCTGCATTAACTGGGACTTAAGGTTTGCCTGCTGGCAAAACTGATTCTGAATTTCCTTTTTTCCTGCTTCTTGCATGGATTTGGGTCACAGACAAGTTTTTACAGCTATGCTCCATGTGCTTTGTAATCAGATTTTGCGTAGGCTACAGTCTGCAGTGTTGAGCACTCCAGAACGTGGAAGCAGAGTTAACCTGGTGATTTGGTAGCTGGGTTGTGACTGCAGTGGGCACGGGATCTCAGACCATCAGGGTTTGCAGCCTTAACGGCCTTTACAGCAAAATAGGCTGGAGAAAGCCTCCTCCAGCCTGTCTGAGGTGTGGTGCTGTGCCTTGGCTCCTTTCCCTGTGATGCTGCAGTGAATGAAGTGGGGTGTTGGGAAGCATCTGTGCCATTGAAAGCCATTCCCTTTCTGGAAAAGGCAGGCAGTCACCAGCCCTGGAACTGTTTTTTGAGGGGATCTTTTATTCTTGAGAGTAATCAGGAGTGCTTTTAGCTGTTGGGTTTTTCTGGTGCTACCTTTTCCAAACCAGGGATTTTGGGGGCAGAAGAAGTGTCACAGATCTGCACGTCTAAAATGACACTGAAGGATTTGGAGGGTTGTAGCAATCAAGAATGTCTGACACAACCAAATAACCTCCTGGCCAGAGAACCTCCTGCTGTGCTGCTTGGTATGGAGTTAAACCAGTGCCCTAGGATGGGCTGGGACTGGGGGGAGCCCAGATTGTTTTCCTTCCTTTATCATCTATGACTGTGACACAGGAGTGTGGTGTCGCTTTTCCGCGTTTAATTGTCCCAGCCTCTTGGCACCTGTTGTGCCATGAAAAGTGCCAGAGAGGAGGAGCTCTGTGCCTGCCATACCCACATGGTAACTACTGAGTCTGCCTTTACCTGACGATTGAGGTGATGTTCCAGAAAGGGCGCAGGGATACTAGCATGGCCAGGTACTAAGAACCTGGGCCATCCAGCTCAGGGTGCTGCTACCTCTGTTGGCCACAATTAAGGGAATACTGTGCACATTTAGACTAAACATAACTGTGTTATTGATGGAGCCAAAATGTGGGCAGGCATCTGCTGTGGAAAAAGCAGGTTTTGCTGCTTGTGAAAGGATGGCTTGGGTTGCTGCGGGAAAAGGAGGGGGAAGGTGGAAGGGGCAGGAACTTGGCTGAACCTGCTCTGTGGCCAGCAGAGGTTGTGGAAAGAGGGGAAGCAGCCGAAGTCCCCAGAACCCTCCATCCTTCCAGGTTTGCTGGGCAGCGGCTGGGTGGTGTTCTCTCTGCTGACCATAATGCTTGTTGTGCTGGTGTGTGCAGCACAGTGAAGTGGATATTTAAAACAGCTTTGTGCTCCAAGGGGTCTCCTGTTAAGCAGGATTGCTTAATGGTCTTCTCTGGTTTGTTTTCTTAGTAAAAGAAGGGCCTGATGCTGGGTTGGAAGGAGTTGTGACAGTTTGTGGCACGGCTTGCTGGGAGGAAGCTGGCTGAGTGCTGGGTTTCTTTGCATTGTGCTGTTTATTTCTCTGTGCCTGCCTTAGTTCTTATCCCTAGAGGCTCCTTCTTTTCCCCAGAGGAGCCTTCCTGCAAAATCTCCTTTTTGTGCTGTCGATTACATGTAGCTACTCAGAGTAACACTGAAATGGCAGGCTCTGTCCTGTTGGGAAATCCACGGTGCTTTGTGTCTGGGGGAGTCTTGGTCCTGTAGGATGAAAACATACAATGCAGGGAGGGGGACAATGAGGAGGGAAGGAACAGCAGCACAAGAGTGCATTTGAGTTAATCTGGGTGGTTGGAGTCTTTCCAGGGAGGACTGGGTGAGGTGGACCCGTGTGCAAGGTGGGAGCACTCCTGCCCTGGGGAGCACTGGAAGCAGTGAGCCCCTGCCTGGGCAGCCCATGTGCCTTGGTAGAAGCAGTGTTTGACCAAGGTGTGTGTTGGCTTTATTCCCACTCCTGTGTTTCCCGGGCTGTCCACATGGTGTTGCTGATGTGAGGCAGTGGGGTTCCCAGGGGGTGGTTTTGTCCTGATGTGCTTGGTAGGATGGTGCTGAGCAGCTGCACACAGTAAGGCTGAAACCTCAGTGACCTTTCTCAGCCGCAGCACTGTTCTCCTGGCACAGCTTTTCCCTCTCTGTGCCCACAGCTGTTCTGGAAGCAGGTACAATCCACGGCCATCATCTCATTTAATGTGATTCCTATGAGAAGAAATCCATTTACCACTAATGAGGATATTGGTCCCTTTCTGAGCCTCAGCCCATCTGGTCTTGCAGTGAGGTGTTTGTGTAAGAAGCCCATGGGTGTCTTTATTAGGACTTATCCCAGAGTTTTCTTTCTTCACTGTGACATTCCAATGTGCTTGGCTTCTCCAGCCTCTTCTCCGTCACATCTTCTCAAATTGAAGCACTTTCTTGCTTTCAGCTTTCTTGAGTACATGCTGATATCCCCACTTGGTTCCGTTTCAGTTGCCAAGATGCTGCTTTCATCTGATACATCTCATTAACTTAAATAAGCTGTATCTTCTGCTTTGTCTTGACCGCCTTGTTTGCTTTAGTTTCATGTTACAGCTCTCTAGTTCTGCTGCTTGTGGACTGATTTACAGTACCCCTGGATTCCTGCATATTGATGCTCCATTTCATGCTCCATTTGATTTTCTTTGAATCAACATCAGGTGCTCACCTGAAAAGAGTGCAGCTGAGACATCTCCACAGTCCCAAGGAATTTCTGGGCACATTTCATCAGTTGCTAAGAAAAATACAGAAAGAAGCAACAAATGCCACTGTGGTTTTTTTTGGGGTTTTACCTTGTATTCCTGCAGAATATGACTGACTTTGCCATTTCCTCATGTTCTTAAATGGTGCCACTTTCTGTGTGTCCTTTGCTGCAGAGGAGATGGTGCCTGTATAAGCTCCTTTCTGAAGTCAAGTCATTGCTTTTCCTCCCTTCCAAGAGGGAAGTTGGAGGGGGGTTGGGCAGTGTGCTGGTGGGTGCAGAGTTTTCCTGGACTTGGCTGACACTGTGCATTTTCTCAGAAACCTTGTGTGTGTTTGTGCTGGAAACCAGCATGGTTTACCCCAAGGGCCTGAAGGCTGATGAGAAAAGAAAGGGCTGACAGTAATGTAGGAGAATTGCTACCAGCAGAAGTGATGTTGGCACCCTTCAGCCTCCACAACAAATCTGGTGCTGATTGTTTATCTCCTGTTGTAGGAGATGGCTGAAAGTCCTAGAAGCTGGGCTTGGGGAAGGGGGATGACTTGGGTTTTGAGCTGATGCATGTTGGCTGATGGAGCTGTGTGTATGCTGCTGAGTGTGTGTGCTGAGAGCCCCCCTTCTGTGTGCTAGTGGGGCTCTCCTCCTCTGGTTGTACTGAAGAGAATTGTTTTCAAAGCAAACTCTAATAAATGTGGTTCTAAACCACAGGAACACAATCTGATGTCAGTGTGACATCTGCCCATGTGCCTGCGTATCCTGAAATGCAGTTCAACTTTATGTTACCAGCTCTTCAGGGAGTTACTCAGAGACTTTCCAGTGCCATAGCTGTGTACAGACCGGGTGAGAGTCAGCTTTATAGCTGGTGGTGTTAAGGAGTAATTTCCTGGTGTGTGCTTGAAACTAGGAGGGATGGGCTTCCCTCCCTCCACATCTTATCAGTTCTTGTGTGGTTTATGGCTTCTGTGGCGTGGTTCTGGTTTTTGGCTTCTGCGGCGTAGTTCTGGTTTTTCTTTCTTACACTGAATGCATAAAGACTGGAAGAGCGGTTAAAAACAGTGGTTGAAGGAAAAAAAAGTCTTAAACCCCCATAGCCCGGTGACCTGTGTATGGTGCACAGAGGCTGATTGTCCCACCAGGCTGCTCCTGGGATGTGTCTTGGAGCTGGCACACTGTCACTGGCAGCAAAGCAGCTGCCTTCAGGAATCAGAGGGACCTGGACTCTGATGGTACAAGATCTGCTCCTGCTTCTGACTTCTGCTCCCAGCCTGGGACCTTTCCTTGTGGTTTAGAACACATTTTGAGACATGAAGCATTAAAACTCGCTCCCCTTTTGCCTTGTGTAATAGTGGTGTTAAACTGCAGCCAACCACGAGGCCCTTGCTTTAAAGTCTTTTTGTCTTTAATTTGCAGAATGTTGGTGTGGATCGGTCGAGAGAAGAAGCTTTGAGGACAGTGCCCAACCACCTATAGCTCCAGTTCCCGGGAGGCCGCCCTTCCTCCAGTGAAAGAGCGGGAAGTAGCAGCTCAGATCCAGGAGGATGGAGAAGGTTTTTGCTGAGTGGGCTGGAACCAACGCATCTCCCCTTCGAGACATTTGGAATGTGATTCAGCTTCTTTGGAGCAAGCCTGTAGTTGTGGATAACTCCCGGTGCCCAAAGGTATCAGTGAAAAGAGTGATGGGAAGCAGGGCAGAGTTGGGTTTAGACTTTTTGTATGTAAATTTGTGCAGTTTCAGTGTGGGGTTTTTATTGCAATGGTTAATGCCTGTGTCAGTTTTGCTGTCAGATTTTAATCAGATGCTACTTTCTTTTTTAAGTGTTTTTCCAAGAGTTCCTCTTATTTTTACTGTGAATGATTGCCTGGAATTACGCAGAGACTTTGGATGGTGTATTTAACATAGGTGAAATTGCACATTTTGAACATTGGAGGCTTCGTGTTGCAGAACTGCTTTAAATGGGAAAGCCTGTCAGCCCTGGTAGCTTTGTGTGTTCAGTTGAGCTTCAGTTTGCCAACCACAGCTTGTATTTTCCCAAATGGGGAGGCTTTCCCTTTGGGAAATAAAAGCATTGAGGCCTGATTTGCTGCCTGAAAGGTTCTGGTTCAGTGAAAAGTGAACGTTCTCCAGGGACCAGCTGTGTTCTGGAGGGCAGTGGAAGACAGTGTTAAGGGGGGGACATGAGTGTGAGAACAGCTGGCAGCTTGGGCAGTGAATTGAGGGAGCAGTGTCCTTTCTGCTGCAGTTACAGGAGGGGTGGGCAGCTTTTCTGAGGTGGGAGGAGGACTCAGGCTGTCAGGGGCTGGAGATGGTGCTGCTTGTATCAGTGCTGTGATTTTTACGTTTTTTTTAGGCCATTTTTGGAATCAAAGTCAACATAAAAGTCTGTGTTTCTCTTTTATAGCCACATTTAATACGTACGTCAGGAAACAGTACAAAAAGTTAGGTGGAGTTTAACCATTCTAACAGCTCATGCAAGAAAAGCACCAGGTAAATTCTGACATTACTTTTAACGTGGCACACCTGCCTTGGGCTTTGAAATGTTGCTTTTAGGCATCTTCTGCCATCCCAGTTCTCTGCTGCTGTTTTATACCTTATGAAGGTCCAGTGCTAAAAATGGGATTTCCTGTCTGTTGAGGCTGAGACCTTTTGTCTGTCCCGTGTCAAGGTGTACATGTGTTACAGAAAAGGGAGCTGCCAGCACCACTGCTGGCTGTTAGTTCTGAACTGAGATTTGGTCTTTGGTAGTTGGACTGTGGTTTTTTTTTAGTAAGGAGTTCAATTAACTGAGCTTTTGCCATGAATGTTGTTGGGGTTGTTTTGTTGTTTCTTTTCCTTGATTCTCAGTTTCTCTGTAAAACACCAGGCCCTGGTAAGGTAGTGTTGCAGGCAAAGGGTAAATGGTCTTTTGTTTGTGCAGGGTTTATAAAGTAATGTGCTGCTGTTGTGATTTTACTTTAATTTTAATAAGCTAAATTTAGCAATATATTCAGCTCTGGAAGTAAGCCATGCTGCATCACTGCATCCTGTTGCAGAAGAGGAATGTGTAGGGTACAGAACAACCAGGAACACTTGCTTCGAGCACTGCTGTCTAAAGCTTTGAATGTGTGATCCCTTTGCAGATCTTTATTAATTCAGCTGTGTCTGTTATTGAGCGAGGAGAGAGACCACACAGTGCTGCTTGGAGAAGTTACTTTATTGATGTGTACTTTATGAGGCAGAAGTATAGAATTTCCCTTCCTGATTTGATGCATGTTCTGCCTGGGAAAGCTGGGCTGTGCTCCAGGCAGCCCTTACACTCCCCCACACCTCTGCTGTCCAGCCATGGCCAGGAGCTGTTAACAGTTAGATTGAGATAGTCAGAGGCTTATCTGTAGTTACAGAGGGCAAAGCCCTCTTAGCAATGTGGGTTTTACCTGCAGCCTGGGGTGGTACTTCCTTGAGCTGGGACCTGGTTGAAGAGGCACAGTGGGAGGAAAAGGTTTCCCCTAATGAGAGCTGAGCCCATGGCCCACTTCTTTTCACTGGCAAGCACAGCTTGAGTTGTTTCCCCTCTTTCTCTGTCTTTGTTTTCATTTCTCTCAACTCTGAGGTGCTGTAAAATTCCTTAAGGCTAAATGTTTTATGTATGGTAGGTATTTTATAGCCTGCTTTTGAATATACTGTGATGAGTGTTTTACTAAACTGGGTGTTCAGTAAAAAAAGAATTGTATACAAGTGTAAATAAACTGTTATGCTGATACTTGAAGAGGAAAAAAAGATTAATGAAGTTGTCTGTTGTACTTTAGGAAGGTGTTAAATCACTGGCTGCATCTGACCCTTTCTAGCTGGCAGGAGCAAGCGTAGACAATGAATGTAGGTTGGAAGTGAATGGTGGATCTCCCTGGGACATAACCACCTTTTTGGAGAGGCACTGGTAGGAACTGGAGACTACTGTCACTGTCTAAAAGCAGAGCATATCCCCCTCCTGACAGGGGAGGAGAAAACCCTTGTCCTAACTTTGTGTATTTGTACCCATGTATATTTTACTGCCTTCTGACTGTTAATGCCCTTGCTAGCTCAGATGCAGTCCTTTCAAACAGGACTGAACTGTCTTTTCTTACAGTGTTGGCCTTTGTCGTAACCTTTCAGACAAATGTAATCATTTGACCTTTGATCCAAGTAATAAAGATCAAATGCTATGACATGTGCTGATTTGGGTTTCTTTCCATGTTCCTTAGCAGCAGCTGAAGTGCTAGGTGAGTGTTCCTGCAGGTCAGCAGGTTTCCACACCTGTGGAAGAAGGAACTGGAGCCTGGTTAGGACAGCTTACACATGAGCCCTAAGAATGAAGTTCACTTATCTCATTGGTTGCTTACTCTGACAAATAATTTAAGTAACAGGATCAGTACTTGAGGAATAAGTTGAGAAAGGTGTTGAGAACCAAGGGACCTTGCTCCATCCTCGATTTTAGGAGTTGACTGCAAGATGGGTTCTGCAGTAATTAGTTTTTCTTTCTTATTAATGGTTAAAAATGAAAATTCACAAGTAGATATTGTGATGAAGCAGGATGTAGTTTTGTGCCTTTTTTACAGCACACAGGAGGAGCCACAGCTGCTGTGCTAGAAACAGGCAAACAAAGCTGGAAACAAAGATTCTGTTCTTGGCAGTTCAGCAATTCTTTCTGTCAGACTTGGAAAGAAGCAGCACAAGGTCATTACCTGACTGTTTTCTCCTGGTAAGATGCTGTGATCACAGGGCATGTTCTTATTAACAGGAGGAACATTTAACAGTGTAAAGCCATGTTCACAGGCAGTGTGCTCTGCTGCTGTAGGATACTCACACTTATGCTGCCTTAGTATAAATGTGTAGCAAGATCAGTGAATCCTGACTCCACACACTGACTGCTCTCAGTGAGACAGGCTTCACAAACAAGAGGAGGGGTGGCACTGAGCTGTTCCCACACCACTTTCAGTATCTGTGTTACTTTTGTATGTGATCAGGGCTTGCAAATTATTACTTTTTACTGTAATTTAAAGACAAGTGGAGTTTAATTCTGTATTTCTAGAAAGAAACAAATATAAAACCATGTTTGAATGAAAGTTTGATGTAACTTTCTTTTAATTGAAGACAAATAAAAGAACTGAGGGCTCAAACACGTTTTAAAAAGACATCTTCTGTTCCCCAGTGTCTTCTCTCGAGCAAAATATACAGCATATATATTATATATAACATAACTACATTCAAGTACCAAACACAATTTACATTTTCCCCCAAATGGAGAAAATAATGCACATGATTCACATACCTTAAACCCAACCATGCATAAAGGAATACTGCCAATAAATCAGGAGCTGGACATAGTTAATCACACAGCTGTGTATAATTCTGAAGTATCGACAACATTGTTGGAATGCACAACACTGAGCACTTGGGAGTCTTCGGTTTATAACCTTCAAATCTGCTTTAGAGTCCGACTGTTCAGAGACTTATTTGTCTAAGATCTGTTCAAATTTAGGGTTAATAAAAGAGAATCCATCAAATGCAGACTGATCCATGGACTCAATCAGGTTTTTGTCACTGTAAGACAGTTTTGGCTTCTCACTCAGAAATTCTCTGTCAAAGTTGGTGTAGTCACTCGCTGACTTCTGTTGAACAGAGGGAAGACGGATAGTTTGAGACAAACTTTGAATTTCCTCCCAGAACAAACTGCTTAAATAAGAAAGGGTTGGAAGTTGTTTCTTGAGTTCCCCCCTCTTTCCTCCCTGCCTTAATAGAAAAAAGAAAGTCTCCTTTTATGCCTATTATAATACCACTGTAAGACTGTAACCAGGCCATTGCTGATTGTGAGTTGAAAATAAATGGCAGCAGGTCAATCTGGGGAAGAACCACCTGGATTTGTGATAATAACCTGAAGACTCTTTTCTCATTGTCAAAAGCAATGCAGCAGTTAAATGCAAGCCCAACGTTCCTCACCACTAACCACATTCTTAAATTTCCCAAAGCATTTTCTCTGCACTTGTTCAGAGAACAGAAGTGATGCCCCATAGCAGCTGCTTGTGTCCAGATAAAAACATTTGTGCATGTTTTATTAAAGTTCATGTTACTAAAGACCATATTTTACACTCTAAACCTCCAGGGGTTACTGGTTGTGTCACCCATATGTTTCCAGAGTTCCCATTCCTGTGGGAATATGCCCTATGGGAGAGCAATCCTCCACTGAGCGCATAAGTACATTTTAAAGGCACTGTGTAATATTCTACCTGTACCAATAACAGATTGGAGGAAAACTGGTTTGGATTTTTAGCCAGGTGAGATGAAGCAGCAGCATCCAGTGATGATACAGACTACAAGTAACAGAAAGTGCTCTCAAAATGTTTTCTCAGGTAACATTCATTAGTCGTATAAATTACAAGCAGTTCCAAGTTCAATACAAAGAATGCCCATTTGGAGACTCTTGGATGAGTTAGAAATAGCACAGAATTAACACTTGCACAGAATAGCTGCAGGCAGTTCCACCTGAGGAGCCTCATGTTACTGGTCCTCCTCTGTGGCATTACAGCAGAGAAAAATGCAAAAACTACCAACACTTCTAACATTGAGAAGAATGGATATCGGAGCTATTAGTTGATTTTCCCGAAGAAATTATATTAGTAAAGATGCTCCTTGAGAGAAAACAGGAAGACAGTCTTAGCAGGAAGATTTCAGGGCAGACAGAGAAATATAGTGCACCTTTTTGTAACTGAACCATCCAAAACCAGTGGGGTTTGAGATACTTAACCATCTCTGATAAAATGTGAAGCAAAACTTGTAACAGTATAGGTTAAGCAAGTTGGAGAAATCATCCCTTAACTCATGGGTGACATTTGGGATACTGCTGTGGAACAAAGAACCCCACCACGTACCACTTTTGGCCTGAAAGGAGGGTCCACCTCCCTCTTCTCTAGTGCTGCCCAGTTGATTGTTTTGAAGAAAGGATGGTCTCTGATATTCCCAGTGACCCCAAGTCGTCTCGTTGGATCCCTTTCAAACAGCTGCAAGAAGATACCAGATGAAGGCTTATGTCTGCTCAAGAGGTAGGTGACAATGAAAACAAAATGGTTGTACTGCTAAAAGAGCAAAAGTTGCTCACAGTAGACAGAGCACTAGTAATTAATCTTCCCTTTGTAAAAGTAACTTGCTTGCTGATAAACAGCTCCTTTTAAAAGCCTACATTTGTCCCTCCCTGGACACACACAGCACTGTCACCACTCGCTGATCATCAGTCCTACCTTTTCTAAGAGATCTTTTGATTCCTTGGTAATCCAGCGTGGATAGTGAGGGGTGTCCACTCGGATGGACTCAAACAGTTCATCTTCATCGTCCCCATGGAAAGGGGATTGCCCAATAAGCATCTCATACAGCAGGACCCCAAATGACCACCAGTCCACGGAGAATGTGTACCTCAAACCCTGCAGGATCTTGTTCCACGGAGGAAGAAATACAAGTAATTAGTAAAAGGCAACAATATATATATATATAAAAAATAGCCAGAAAGGGGCTTTTAAGAGAGTCTTTAATAACTGGGGTATTTCGGGGGGTGTGTGTGTGTGGAAACCCAGCAATTAGACAAATTGTTGACGCTGATGCACATCTGTACTATTATCCTTGGCTGCTGTTTGTGCAGATGTGGACAGCTCAGTGGAAAGGTCTGTTCTCATGCAGAAATGTTCTCCATTAAATAACTGTATACTTGGAGAAGCAAGTAGTATTGAAAAGTAGATTATTACCAAACAGATTTTGTCATAATTTATAGCTTTAAAAGCTAACTACGGTATTTGGACTACTTTGCAAATTAGATCAAAAACCGCAACTATAACATGGAGAAATTAACTTGGTGATATTCCCCTTAGAAGCTATTTTATATTGGAGTTTGGTTGTGTGCATAGACACAAAACTGTTCACTATCTGTAGTGCAGGTAGATTCATTTTGGAGGAGCCCTTGTATGTACAATAGCTATAAAGGCATAAGGGAAAACCAGCTGTTTAAAACCTGAATGTTCTAACATTCCAAAACTGTGTTTCTTTAAACTTGCAGTTACAGAATATTTACAAACGTTTGGTACCTTCTATAGAGAATCTAGATTTAATGTGGGTTTTTTGTTTTCCTTTTTGTGTGCTAATTAGACTTTTACATTTATGAACTATTGGTCTACAAAGAGATAATTAATCCCATCAGTGCATTAAATCCATCCTGGCAGTGACATACTGACCTCTGGAGCAATGTAGTCTGGGGTCCCACAGAAAGTACTGGCCTTATGCTCACCAACAACATTTTCTTTGCACATTCCAAAATCAGCTATTTTGATGTGGCCTTCTTTATCAAGCATCACATTGTCCAGTTTTAGGTCTCTGCAAAAAGTGTTTTAAGAACAAGAGAGCAATTTTTGTATTCAGATGCATGCAGTTTCTTAACTGATAAACACCTCCCCTCCATCATACAAAGAAGCTATTCAAGAAAATAATCATCCATCAACACAACACATACAAACCAGTACTTTTGACTTTGAAGGTGGTAGGGAGAAAGGAAGAATTCTCTCGTCAGGAGAAATAAGAGGTGTATGTATAGCATGTATCCTTGTAATCCTCAATATTTGCTTTCAGATTCAGAAGCACACCCTGTGCTTCTGTTGTTTCTGGAAGTAGGTGAGTTAATGCCCCACCAGTTGACAGGGCAGCGCTGCACCAGCTCCACAGATCAAAAGAAGTATTGTTGGATTTTTAAGGCCTTTGGCAGGAGTGTGACTTTTTGAAGTTTCCCCAGCTGTTAATGCACCTGTGACTTGTTCCTCCTTACAGCACAAGGGGGTTCACATGTTCTGGCCCTGGTGTGTAGAATGTCCTATTCATGTCTCTTTACAGAATAACACTATTCAATCAAGAAAGAGCTTTTTTATACCAGTTTCCAAAAGCTACATTCCCTCCCTTTGACTCTGATACGTTTTTTCGTCCATCTGGCTGCAAAAGCACATACCAAGGAGGGCAGGTTGAAGAGAAACTGAACAGCCCTTCTGCTTACCAGGAAAGACTTGCATAGAGCAGATAATTTTACATGAGGGCACGGCTGTTTTTTTGCCTTGCTCACTGAAGTTCCCAGTATTGGCTACTTACACTGCTCAGACAGTGAGCTGGAGCTTGAACCAAGAGTCCCTGATCTAATGCCATGCACCATAACTCCTTCTATGTTTGGACATCGGCTGCTGTTCACCTGAGTAAACTGAATATATTTGAGATGGGGAAGACTCATGGTAACTTAGGGCACTGCACTTCCCTAGCTACAGTTCTCTAAAATGACCTACATGAATGTGCACTTACATGCAACACCTGCCTAAAACTGCTCCAAGTCAGGTTCTGTGATTATACTGCCAAACATCCTGTCTGAGACAGAGGGGAAAAATACTACAGGTACCTTTGGTTTTGCTGGCGTCATGTGGAAAACAGTATTTTCTCTGAAAATATTTCATGCTATGAAATTCCCTCCAGGAACATTCTAATTTAATATAGGAAATTTATCCAGTAAACCTAAAAATGATCTTGGATGGAAGGATTTTGTGCTTATGACAACATATCCTGGAATTTGATCCTTTCCTGCAGGAGGCAGTGGGAATGCAGTTGGGTACATCAAGCACCCTCTTGGGTTACAGCTGTCTTCTCTGACAGGCAGACAGGCTTGTAAGAATCGTCTTTCCTCACCAAGGAGGTATTCCTGTAATGTTCATCCTCCTTACAAAAAAGTCTCTAACTTCAGAAAATTACTTTAAAGGATAATGCTCCAACAGATTTTTCCTGTTTCTATGAAGATGGACAATACCAGAGGTTCTGGAGCACCTTTACTTCAGGCCTTGTGTAACTTGCTCAGAAGCCCGCAGCCAGTTCTTTGAACCCATTTGTAACAGATGTAAGAGCTACCTGAGGAAGTAGTCACCAAATGGTGCTTTGAAGCTGGGCTGGGATGAAAAGGCTGGAGAAAGGAAACTGAGAGAAAAACTACATGAAAATAAACTTCTGATCTCTTGTAGTGCAGGTATTTACAGTAAAAGCAGTTGATCAGGATCTGGCTCCTGATGTTTCAACCTGGTGAGGCAGAAGCATTAATATGGTGGTTCCAGACAACCACAAGGTTTTCACAAGGCAGCAGGAAAGGATAGCCTCAAGAACCCTCTCTCTTGCCTCCAAACTAAATAGACTCATGATTTGAAAGCAGTGTTTAAAAATAACTGAAACAAAAGGGCTTTTGTGTAACACAAATAACATGCCATCATTCTAGTTGCCAAGGAAAAGATATACAGATACAAATTTGTCTCAGGCATGTTAATGCCCTTGGAATTGCATCAGATATCTGACAGACAGCTTTCACTTGTTACATCAATCAATAATTCAAAGATGCATGAAGTGCTAAAACAATTCACAGTCAGTACTCACCTATAAATAATACCTTTGCTGTGAAGAAACTGCAGTCCACATACAATTTCGGATCCGTAAAACCTGAAAAGTCCAAAACATCTTTTAATCTGGCTTGCTCAATTAAACACAGTCAATACAGCTGCCAGAAGAGCTGCTGTAAGTATCTCTTCGTGGAGTGAGAAGTACTGTATGCTTTTAAATACTATATACCTGTACGTGGATAGCTGGATGCTGCAGTCTTGCAAGTTAATCCCTTCGGCACAGATCTGTAGTATCTGATACCAAACAGTAGAGGGGACACGAGAGCAACCTGCCTTAATGCTTCCACTTCCATTAGGGAACTCTCCCTGTTTTTAATAGTCTTTGTATGTTTTCTAGTGATACGCATATGCCTTTTGAAAGACAGCTACTGGGGGCTTTAGGAAGGACTGGGCACTAATGGCTAAAGTGGAAACAGACCTCAGTCATCTCCCTCTGCCCCCCTGCAGCAGACGGACTGAAAATAGCGTTGCTTCAGAGGCATTCTCCTCAGAAAATGAGGTGATAATCCAGAGGATATGAAGGAAAATGCTAAAAGCATGCTTCCTTGAAAATGAATTAAAAGTTTAGGGGTTTTCTTAACAAATACAGAACTATTTCTGCTTCTGTACAGCAGAATGAATGCTAACCCCAAACTTCAGGAACAGCTGAAAAGGATGCCAGGAGAGGCTGCCAGATGTACAGATGATTGCTGGAATGCAGGTAAACTGCAGGGCTTTATCAGATTTTTGCTGGGGAGAGTGGGAAGGGAGCTTGCCCTGACCTGTAAAGCTGGCTGCTAGCCAGCCACTGTTTATGCCAGATGCCTGATCTAATCCTGTCCTGTCACTGTTCCTTAGCAGAGAGCACACTAACAGAAGTAACTTTTCAGTCTGGCTATACAACAGCACTAGTGGGTACTGGCACCCTGCACTGTTACTTTTAAGGTCTTGCATGCACCCATTCAATGATACAATTAAAATCCTCATGCTTTGGGATGAGAGCACTAGAAACTGACCTAAACAAATAAAAAAATATTATAGAAAAAGTAACAATAATACAGTATTTTTGTATGTTTTGAATCTTCTGATCCAGTGATCTTTAAGCCATAGGTAGCTGACACAACTGCACTTGCTGAAGAAGTGCTTACCCATGTTACTAGTATCCTGTGGCACAGGATACTAGTACCCCTCTGTACTGTTACATCAAGTTAGCAAAACTAGTAAGTAATAAAAACGTGGTGTTTGTCTTTCTCCTGTGCTGTTTCTACACTTTCTGTTTCCTAAAAGATGCTGAAACTGTCCCTTTTGTTTTTCATTGCTGGCTCACGTTGCAGTTTACTTAGCATCTCTAGGTACAAACATCCCAGAAAGTAAAATATCACACTGCACATAAACTAAGAAACTCTACATGTCATCAAGTGAGTTTCTTCGCTGTATTAAACAAGTGCTTAGAAATACCTTTCCAATCATCAGCCACTGAAACTTGAGGGCAGGTAGGTGGTACAGAACTAGAAGCAGTAAAAATGGGGACTATCATTCAAGGAGCTAGGGAATTAAAGGTTATGGTCTTACGTTGCTCTGTAGAGATCAAAACGCCCCTTGTCTTGTATGTGGAACATCAGATCTCCCCCATTCAGGAACTCCATAACAAAGAACAGATGATCCTGTTTGCAAATAACCAGAGAATGAAAAAAATATTGGTTGTATTGCAGTCATGTATGAAGTAGAGATGTGTGTTCAGGGGACCAAGCTGCCACTTTGCTCCCCTCCAGAGGTATTTATTTCATGCACCCTATAGACAGTGAGAGTCTTCTATAGAGTTGAGTAGCCTGGTCTTGTCTTGTATGTCTTGTAAAACTGAACAGCTGATCCTGTATTCTGTGCAATTCTAGATTTAACAGACATTTAAACAGACTTACTGGCTTCTACATGTGTCAGGCATCTTCCCCTCACTGAGGGAAAAGCTCAGATCAAGGATTTAAGTTAAACTGCCTCTTATTCCAAATTGCACAGATGTTTTTCTGCTCTTACTCTGTTCTCATCAATGCATGTGGGGGTCATGCTCATATTTCCACAAGGCCTCTGAACTACTGCACAGAGCACAAAAAAAGGAAATTTAATTCTCACATCACTAAGTCACTCTCACTTGACTGCTGGTGACAGCAGCCATTACAAGGCTAAATCTGTTGTGTTGCTGTCACCACTGGGTTTTTCCTTACCTTTGTCTGAAAAGTGCAGTAGAGATGGGTGAGAAATGGATTTTCCCATGCAAGTGCAAGGACCCGCTTTTCCACCATGGTACATTCCACATCATCATCAATTAGCACCACATCTTTTTTCAGAGCTTTGATAGCAAAGAATTCATTCTTCCCTTTCAGCTCAGCAAGCAGAACCTACAACAGAAAAACCCAAGATGAAATTGCAGCACACATAGGAAACATTGTTGCTGATGATATCAATAAGGGAAAGTCAAAGGTGTTTATAGCAGGTGAAGTTAACAATTAAAAAACCATTTAAATGGGAAAGATGAGTGAGATTTGGGAAGGTGAAATTGCTGGGTATAGAGATGAGGAGATGGAGCTCAAGGGCTGTGTAGCACTAGCACAGCAGCTTCCGGAGCACTTCTTCTGTTGGTATCTTTGTGAAGGTATAAACAGAAAACATGTGAAGCCCGTTCCTTCATTACAGCTGCAGTTTCATAAACAACAGTAGATCGACTCTGGGGAGGTCACGCTGCTCTCTCCCACTTCCCCCTGCCACTGCACCCGAGCATCACAAGGCTGTTTCTACAGTGTGTATGAATATAAGATAACCTTTTGCACTGTGGTGCACAAAGGGCAATTCCTCTGCCTTAATACTAAACAACTGAAAAATGTTGTGCATTATGAATCACTTTTGGATTTAGACAACACTCACGTAAGGAATTTCTTATGTCTTTGACAAAAATCGGTACATTCAGTTCTGTTTAAAGATCATCTACACAAGCAGCTCTAAGACCTGTGTGGTTAATGGAAAGAGCCTGCCATATTCCAGAAATCAAGCAAGGTTCTCACATAAGGTCTGTAAGTTTGTCACATACCTTTCCAAAACTTCCTTTCCCTAGTACTTTATGGAAGACAAAGCTGTCTATGTTGAATTTTCTCCTCCTTGCAATTCGCGATGCTGTCTTGGCTGTGCTTCCCTCCCAGAGTTTATCATACTCACTGCTATCTGCTGATTGAAACAGGGAGTTTAAAGTTCAATATATGCAGAAATACTGTGGGACTCAGATGCCCCAGTAAGAACTAAATATTAACATGTATTTCAGTGCATCTGGTGCTGGAATACTGGTGAATCTGAACATAAGGGTCATCTCCTGTTGTTTCTCGCAAAGTTTAAACCATTTGAGCACACTTGATACTTGGGATTTGAATTGACTCTGTGACTGTTTCTCAGGCTTGGTTTAAGCAATATTTCAGCATTATAAAAATCAAAGGCACTATTACTAAGATACAGCATACTTTGGAGAAAAAGATACAAGAACTGCTTGTAAGCAAATTATTTATATTCTGATAGCAGAATGGGACATTTCTCTGTCTAAGCAGACTGGCCATGGAAAGATCTGATTTGCTGCCCAGGGCTGGCTAAGCAGCATGATCATACAGGTTAATCCTGATTATATCCTAAAATTAATAACTGTACTTTATTTTGACCTCCACTGCATTGATCTGTTGAGTCACTAAGATGACACTGATGATAATCATGAGGTGATACCATGTACATCCCATAAGCTGCCCAGCATCTGCGATAACCCAGGGAGGAATAACAGTGGCTGCACCCTGAATTAGTACTAAGCCAAACCACCTTGCCAAGATGTTGTTTTTTCCCTCTGTTCTGGCAAACTGGAAGAAGTAATATCAAAATCTTACTGGGCATTTGAACAGAACTGGTGCAATATATGGATGAATATATAAAATCCTGTACCACTCCAAAAACACCCATTGTCTCTTACTGAGCCTGGTGATTTCCATCTGGTAAAAAGTTACTTTGACTGTTACATTTATATTTGCATAAATTATCATAGGTTAGCATTTATGAAAATAAGGCTTATACAACACTAGACCTCTTTAACAATAGTGAAAAAACCCAAAACAACCCAAAACCCCCAAACATTACTCTGAACCTGCAGAGGCAGGATTCCAGGCACTACTTAAAAGTACTCCAAGCAGTATTTTGCATAAAACCCTAAACCAGACAGCACTTGTGCTTGGTTTCTAATGGTTTATGAACAAACCAATATAATTAACAACATGCATGACATTTCAGGTCCAGGAGGCAGGGAAGCATCCTCCAGTTCCATCATGTGGAACTGTGCTGCCACAAATTAAGCAAGCATTTTGTATAAAGGTGGATATGCTGATGAACTAAAAACTACTGGTATTTGTCAATAGTTAAGTAAGCATTTTGTGTGGCTATGATGAATAACTACTTAAATTGTTCGTTTGTGCAGTCTGGTAGTTAAACTGCAAAATTAAAACAGTGCAGTTTTTCTCACCTGTTGCATCTCCTCCTGGAGCTCTGGATTTCTTATCAAAATCTTGATAAATACCAACACTTTCTACAGATCCAGAATCAGACCTTCGTGTGTATTTCTGAGGAGAAAGCAAACACTTGAAATTACATTTGCACTATTACTTTAGAAACATGTATAGCAATTGCCATTAAATGTAACATGACGGCACTATAAGTTTTAATTATTAATTCCTAGGACATATAGTTTCTTAAGAAATCTGGTTCACAGACTATTTAGCCACATTCTTTACAGCTTCAGATCAGCCAATTGCTTTACTTCCTTCACTGCATGAAAATAAGTCACTAAAATTCCTGAAAAGCCTGTGTTGTACTGTTCTTTGCAAAATTATTAAAGATATAACGAATGGTCTGAATCCACAATTGGGGAGAATTTAAACTGTAGGAAAATGTTCCCTTGATGTAAGTTCATGTTGAAGAGGAGATGGGAATCGCTCTCATACTGGACCTGCTTAAGTCATAGCTGTGTGTGACATCTATCTTCAGCACACAGAAGCAAATTTTATGTATGGAAAATCCCAGAGATCAAAATTTAGTAATTAAAAGATCAAACTCTTCTGTGCCATAAAAGAGCTGGTGCAAGAGCTCTCACTGCTTTCAAAGTCAATATCCTGTGAGAGCTTCAGAATACTCAGCTCAGAGGAAATGCTGTTGGATTTTGTGATATATTTTCCTGTTTTATTTCAGAGCTTTCAGATCTTTATTTGCAAGTCAGAAGCTGATCCAAGAGACAGTCATACTGCAGCAGGAGATGAACAACGTAAACTGTGGGGCCAGTGTTAATTCCAGTTTTCTGTGCCTATACACCAGATTAAGAAAAATTGAGAATATATGGTATATTTCTACTCATGTATTTAATTTTAGCATTCAAGTGGAATGCTAAAGTTGAAGCACAGAAAAACAGACTTCAATGTTATAATTCCGCTGTTTACACCATTAAACACAAACTGGGAGAATAACCTTGAAACCACACAACAGAGATGAATTTCAGTAAATCATACCTACTCCCCAGTTTTAACTTTAGGCTATCAATCTCTGTTAGTCTCTTTAAGGGTCAAATTAGAGAAACCTGTTTGTATTTCCTCCCTTCCAAACTCAGTTCCCCATAAAAGTGGTATGGAAAAGATGATGTGAAGACCCGCAAATGCTCTGAAAACAATTAATTACCTGAGGAAGGGCAAGAAAGCATACCTGGCTAACTTGATTTAAAGCTTCAGCTAGCAACTTCTGGTTTATTCCACATAAGTTTGCCACCTTCTTCTGGCATTTATGATGCACATTCATCCCACATTCTAAAAGAAATGTAAGGACAGTTATACAAGCATTGGAAAACTACTGTCTGATGTTACATCAAAAAGGGCAGCTTTTCTGTGCAGTTCAGAAACCTTGTTTTAAGACCAGACTGGACATGGATCTATCATTGTAATTTTAATCTTTAAATCACTAAAGGCTACAGAAACTGTTCAAAAGAAAAATACCCTTCATTATTTTGTTCTAAAAATCTGTTACAATAAAGATCATCTTGCCTTTTTGTGGGAGAATTATAAACGTGTTATTTAGAGTCAACACTTTGAATATGCTTTTAAGTGCTACCTTGAGTCAGACTCACCAAATTTCAGCTATTCCCAAAGTAGTAATTTTGATTATACACACAATTACACCTCTGCAGCACGTTTTGACTCCATTAGCAGCTCACCTTGGCTGAGCTGTCACATGAGCTAAGTGCCGATTTGTCTCTCTCTAGTATAAAAGCATTTTTCACCACACATGGATGAGACAAACTCATTCTATGTAACACAAACAGAAATACCGAATGTGTAGCAATAACTCATCTCTAGTGGGGATGGAACACTAGAAAAGTGTGGAGAGGTCCCAGCTACCCTCCCTCCTCTGTACCTTCACATTTGAGTCCTTGTTTGACCAGCCCCCAGAGCAGGCTGCCGCAGTGGTCGCAGAAGGTAGGGCTCATGTAGTTGTAAACTCTGAAGCGATGAGGCATGTCAATGTTGAAACGTTCCTTTTGAAACTGAGGACAAAGAGAGGGGTGAGGCACTCTACCCACAACAGGACAAGCTTCTCACGAAAAAACTGCTTGGATGTTACAAAGCTGCAACTATTTTATCTTGAATACCCTGGTCTCAACCTCCTTCATCAAGCAGGAATAGAACCTGCCAAGCTACTACTACCCAACCTCTTGCAGGGCTTTTAACTTCTTTTCTTGCTTTAGAGTTTCATCCGCTACACATTATATACAATCTTCAGAAGAAGACAGCACCTTAGGTTGTACAGCCAAGCATCTCCCAAATGGACTCAGCTGTTTCTGGACAAGGTTTTGTTACTTCAGAGTATTTTCAATTACATTCTAAATATTTTGTTCCAGCTCTTACCATTGTGTCCCTGCTGTTGGCTGCCGTACCAGTACACCTCCCAATGATCTTATCAATACATTTCTTATGAATAGCAGCATTGCATTCTTCAAGACATGCACAAGAAAAAAGAAAGATTCCTTCAGATAATAAATATGTGGGGATAGGTGTTTGCATTTCATAGCATAATGTGAAAACCATACTCCTTTCCATCATACTATCTAGACCAAACCCTTTCCTTTCTATAAAGATGATGATTTTTAAAGCTAATTCCCCCCATTTTCTTCTAGCATAAACTCAGTTGCTAAACTAAACCTACTCCCATTAGGCAATGCTACCAGCATTTGATAACAGAAAGATAACGTCATGCTTTTGAGTTCTGCCTTTTGATATCTCCCCTCCTGTTCGGAAAATGCAGAGATCTATGCTAAGACAAAAATGCTTTTCAATTCAGCTATAAAACCCCTCAGTAGTTGTAATTCATTTTAGCACAGGTTTCACAAAAACTTGTGTCATAACTGAGTGAAACTTTTCAACAAAATTACACACTTATGAGAAGAATAGCTAAGTCTAAAGCTCGATACTAAAAATCTCAACTAGAAATCATAATTAGACAGCCTTAGGTTATTATGCAAAACTGATGTTCAACATCTATTGCGACCTATGTGGATAATGCATTGTGCCATGCATATTAACAGAAATTTTCAACAGTAACTACTAAATGTACGGATTCAGGTGGAAAGCAGTACAAGAAAAAGGTAAAAAGTTAACTTACGCCTACATTTGTACCCCTGCTTGTTGAGTCCCCTGAAAAACAAATGATAAAGCAGCAAATAAGAATCCCATATGTTTGCTGGAATAAAAGGTCAGGTCAACCAATCAATCATTTGGCTATGGGAATACTTGGTCCAATTGATAAACTGGTCTGAATTTTGCTATTCAGAATCCTCTTTCTTCAGAAAGCAAGGTTTAGAAGATAAGACAGTATGTTTTGAGAGTCCAGCAAATTAGGATGGAAACCTAATGGAGGTAGGGGAAGTTTAGTGTTTCTTTCTTACCATACAAAGTCTTTGCAGACAGAGCAAAACGTAGGTTGTCCAAAGAAGGTAGCAATAAATTCATGATTTTTGATGTAGTGGATTTTGGCTTGCTTGATAGCTCCTCTCCTGTTCATAGTTACTGTGCCTTCCTGTTCCCTCATTGATTGTTTGCAGTCTAGGGGGGAGACAAGAAGATATGTTTAATACTTTAAAGCCTTACAAAGATTAATATTTGCTTCTCTAACAAGTTTAGTTTGTTTTTCTGTTTCAGACTTGTGTTTTTATCTTATACCTGTATTCTTTAGACTTTCAGTCCAACAAGGGTAAGACACATGCATACACTCATTCCTAAAGGGTCTCTGTGCCTTGTTTGCAAGCACTTCCCTCTCCACATTCAGAAGAAGCCTTAAGCAAGTAAGTCAAGAGGTAGAAGCAGAAATGGAGCTCAGTCTTGCTAGAGAAATGACAACCACAGTTGCTTCTTGAAAAAAAATATATGCTCCTATATGTTAGGTGATTTATGTGCAAGAGAAGTAAATGTTTCATTGGAAGCAGAAGGGTCTACTCCTTCAGCAGAAGCCTCCAGGATCATTAAGGAGTGAGGACAAAGGAGATTTTTAATTAGACCTTTCCATTATGCTATCTTAAAATGCTAATGCTATGTCTGTCAACATGTCTCAGCCTCACTCCTTTCCCCTCCTAGCCCTCATGGGATTACAGTAGAGAGCATTATATAATGCTATAGTAACAACAGTACAGGCTACCGTACATTTCATAGCATCTAACACAGTATAACATAGGAAGAATATATAGTATTAGCCAAGAAATAGAACATCAATGAAAAATAAACCTCACTGGCTCATATAGGTTCTTCATTACAAGTATCGTTATTTACACTCATTTCTGAGTTTCTCTTACAAAAATGAGTATTTTGAGCCTCAGTCTTTCAGCTGCAACTAAGACTATATAGTCTTACTTACACATTTTGAAAATAATAGGCATTTGTAACAGAGGTAACCCCATGAAGGTGTATTAAGGGAGACTGGATAACTGGTAATTTAACCCCAGGACATTGCTTATTGTCAATAGAGAGGAGCTGTTGAGGGACAATCCCATCCAGCAGGAAAAGATAAAAGCTTGAATCTGCAATGAGGAGCTGATCAACTGCTCACTGCATCAGCTCTGGCCAGCAGCCTGTGGGTCCCCATCTGGAAGAAACATAGATCTGAGGTGCTGCAAAGTTTAGGCTAACAGGAAATTGCTGCCTGCAGGGTGGGAGTTACCACAACAACAGAGTAAAAAGAAAGCCAGAAGAGCATTTTTCCCATTGTCAATACAGTCAGGTTTTATTTGCTCCACTGCATTGCTGCCTTTTACCAGTATCAGTGAGAGCTGTGCTATTTTATACCAATAGAAAGAGATCTGCTTCCTTTGCCAAGTCATACTAAGTGCAATGCCTGAACTTACTTCAAAGTTACCCAGGATCTCTGCTTTTCTTGTTGCTGGCTGCACTTGGGTTTTGTCATTAGCTGTGTGCCACCACTTCTATTCCAACAGGCCACTGAACCTGGAATACAGTTTCTCATTTGATACCGCTTTGAGTATTCTGAACTAATTTAACAGGCACAACCAACAGCAGCTAGCCTGCAGCAGTATGTATGGTCTTACAAAAGGAAGGACGTCAGCTCAGAGATTAAGGAAAGATTAAGGATATTAATGAAAAGAAAGCACAGAAAAGGTCCCTGGGTTTTGCTACTAGGTATTAATGCACTTTTCTGAGAAACTGGCCATCTGGTTCAGAGAAAAAACCATCTTGCCTCCCCCTGAAAAAAGCTAACAGCATGGGCTACAACACCCTGGCACCACATACGACAGTGAGTTAGCTCTTCCCCTCTAGGAAAAGAGTTCATTTCTGTTGTTCAAACAAGCTGCTGACTTCGCTCAACAAAACCTCCCATCAGCTGCTGCACTTCAGCTTGTCCAAGTCTGCAAAGAGTACTATCTCTTTGTTCAATCCTGCTGAGCAAATACACAGACCTCACCCACTGTTTCTCAAACGCTTCAAGGCAACCACACTGAAATGTGTGTGCAAAGGAAACAAGTTGCTAAGAGTCTTCATACTGTATGCTGCATGAAATGATGTCTTCCTAAGGATGGCTTAATCAGTAACAGCAAAAGCAGAGAAAGGCATGTTCCCTCATAGCATATATTCTGAGGAGATAACCTGTGATGGAGCAGATTAAGAAAAGGCTCCCTAAAGTCTGTAATCAAGTGTTCAGTAAGGAACTAACAGGGTTCACCCAGGTGAACAGGACTCAGCTTCTCCTCATGTTGAAATACCAGTAGCAATTTAGTATTGCTGATACTGTGTGCAAAAGTCTTTGACAAAACTCGATCAGGGTATGTTAAACCTTGGTGTTTCCTCCATCTGGAACACTGATATCAAACTTAATAAAAATATGCGAGACTGGCATCTATTTTTTGAGAGTCATTAAGAAACTAATCAGTTTGTAGAAAGGAAGGAAAAAAAAATAAAGGAAACTCCCACTTTCCTTACGTATACTTTAATGGTGAAGAATCTTTGAGCACAGCAAAACTTCAGTATCTGCATGTGCAAACACACAGCCTTCCCAACCAGCTGCCTTATTAATATTAAATACCTTTGCCAAACTCAACCAATGTATCAAAGTATAGCTGAAAACATTTTTGTGTGTTTCAGAAGAAGCTGAGAGGTTTAGACAGCAGCTGCAAGTCAAGCACACCTGAGCTGCAATGGCTCTGAAATGATAACGTTGTTCATTTCAATTTACTACGGGCATATTAACAAGTTATCATTAATGTGTAAATTACCTTTAATGTGTATCACTCTAGAGAAGTTATTTTTAAGTTCAGGGTAGAGATGGCGGGTAGAGAGGTGTAGGAAGAAACACAAAGGGAAAAGCCTTTGCCTCCCCCTCCAAGCAAGCCAGTATTTCCACAGATGAAAAACTTGTTAGGGCTGGCACACAGAAACAGTCATGTACAAAGCAGCTGAATCAGCAACTAAAATCCAGTTGACCTCTGCAGCCTGGCCCTGAAATTAATCATTTTGGACCCAGCACACACCATTAAACATAATCTATTTCCTCTGTTGAGAGCTGTGGTTAATATTTATCACTGACACATTGTTCACGTATTTCGAGGTCCCCTGTCAAAACGTGCAGCTGATCTGACAAAAGCACCCAGAACTCTTCTGTACTGTATACTCGTTAAGAAGCCATTAAGCATGCCTGTGAAGTGACAGTGTAGATCTCCAGAAGTGCTGAAACACATCACCATATACAATATGTAACTGCAGCATCATCTTCCTGCGTATTTCACAGCCTTCACAGCCACTAACATAACATGCAACACATCGTCTGGAAAACATTTGCTAAAACAATATTCCTAGGGCTCTGCTGAACTGTAATAAACCTTAAGGTGAGATGTCAGATTGTTGCAGTTGAACCTCGAAAGTTCAAGGACAAAAGCAAACAACCTCCAGAATAACCCTACTAGATTTTACTAAAAGAAAGAACAGAAAAAGTATTTGCTATGCTCAGAGTTCATTTTTCACGTTCACTTGCTCACTTCACGGTTCTGTTTGTGAACAGAGAAAAGATAACACTGCCACTGTAGGAAACTGAGAAATGGGACTTCAGAGTCAGGCAAAACATTTTCTGAGCTAACTGGCTACTCAAAGCTGAGATTTGCCTCAAACTGTATAAATCACAAACCCCACTAACATTTCTGCTCAGTGTTCCCTTGTGCTGTGCTCCAGTTAAGTGCACCTTCAGGTCAAGAAAAATATTAATCTCACAGAACAATCATTAAAAAGGAAAGCTCATCCCTCACAAAGGAGACTTTCCTGATATGAGATATCTCAGAGGAACTGCTCTTTAACCTCACCCTGGAGAGGACTGCTTTACAGATCCACTGTACAAAGCCACCCCAAAACGCAACAATCCATTTACAGAAATACAAGTTTCCCAAAAGGCTATGTTTGTGTGACATGAACTTGCTATCCTGAATCATCTGGGGTTTTGTGATCATCACATTTCATTTACGGGCAGAGTATTAATATTGCTACATATTTCTGACTCTCTTAGAAATTATCTCCTCCATTCCCAGTACTTGTGGATTTTACATTGCTGACAATAAGTAGCAATACTAATAGTTTGTTATTGCAGAAGCCAATACTATTTGCTATCAAAGCTGGCACACAATAAATCACCCATCTTGGCCCCAAAAAGTTATACTACAAGCTTTAGCACAAGTGGTTAAAAATGGTGTTACAAACTCTTAGTATCACCTTTATGAAAAGTCAGTATACTACACGTGATAGCATATATGTTTCTACCGTAAGACTATAAGTATGTTCAAGGGGCTGGAGCATGTCCCGTATAAAGACAGCCTGAGAAAGTCAGGGGTGTTCAGCCTGGAGAAGAGAAGGCTGCGTAGAGACCTCATAGCAGCCTTCCAGTACCTGAAGGAGGCCTATAAGGATGCTGGGGAGGGACTCTTCCTTAGGGACTGTAGTGACAGGACAAGGGGTAACAGGTTTAAACTTAAACAGGGGAAGTTTAGACTGGATATAAGGAAGAAATTTCCTGTGAGGGTGATGAGGAACTGGAATGGGTTGCCCAGGGAAGTTGTGAGTGCTCCATCCCTGTCAGTGTTCAAGGCCTTGGGTGACATGGTTTAGTGTGAGGTGTTCCTGCTCATGGCAGGGGGGTTGGAACTGGATGATCTTAAGGTCCTTTCCAATCCTATTCTATGTTACGCTTAGTTCTGCACAGAGACTGGGACACCCACAGGATACGGACTTCCTGCCTGCTTCTCAAAAGAAACAAATTAAGTCCTGCCTTGGCTACCAAGCCAGCACCTACTATTGGTTTGACCTGCGTTCAGCAGAGCACTGAGGTGGACTGCTCTGCAGCTGCTTTTGGTATGTCTCTACTGAACTAGCCTTTCATAAGCATTAATAAAATCAATGGTCTTTTATAGAAGTGCTAAAACAAAACACCAGAGTTTTAACAAGCCTTGCCTTTCAATCCAGGAGAAAAAAATCCAGTGTCCACACTACAGTCTTTGTGGTGCTCACAGCATCTGCAGAGACACTGTACTAACACAGTCTGTGCTCAGCCCCAGAGAGTACTTTTTATTTTAAATTTCAGTGAGTGCTTTGGTTAACACTTCTGCACTGATACCTGATATCTCATTTCTTGTGGTAAAACAGGGAATAAACTAGAAAACGGGTTTTATCTTTTACCATTTTTAAATTACACAAGCACAGTAAAACCAGACTTTAAAAATGTAACATCTAAGTCAAATTTCTTGTGAACATGCAAGCTGTATAGAATTTTCTCTGCTCTATACAACACATTGGCTACCTTACCAACCAAATACACTGCTGTTTATGAAATTACTGCATCTGCAAATGTTTGATTTTCTTAAAGAAAATTAAAGCAGAACATATTTTCATTATATCAAACAATCACACATGGCAGATGCATTGTGCCATTGAATAACTATCACATGTACCAAATTTCTAGAAATAGTATTTTCTCAGTTAAATGATTAAACCATACCAGCTTTTATAAGGCCCAGTCCTGCTTTTTCAGCCCTTATCATATTATTTATTAATAATATGACAATCCTTCCCCAACATACCTCATCCGTAGAGAAACTTGCCTCAAATCTTAGATCTTACAGTATGCAGACTGTGACAGCAAATCTGTTATTCACCTAATATTCTTCACAGATTCCTCAGGAAAATTCAGAAGTCTCATGCTTCCCCAACAGTCAACACACAAAGCAACACCTATTCAAAACATACACAGCTCTTTTGTTCACATTCCTCTCCCAAAAGTCAGACACTTAAGATATCAAAAGTTCCATGAAAATTATTCACATTCTGATACGTGTAATAGCATTTTAAGGGAAGAATTCACTAACCCTTTCTCCAGGAAGCTGAAGCCAGCAGAACAGCAATTCAGAATTCAAAACCAAGACACACACACACATACGAAGCTGCTAACACTGCAGAAGACTCTTCGCCGTACAGCGAGCCACCTCTGTGATCCTGGGTTTTCTTTCTCGATAAGGTCATTAACTACATTTGAATAAACAAAGACCAGGCAAAGTATTAAAGCTATTGCAACTCCCACCTATTAAAACTAAAGCTGCTGTACGGAATTATAACCTAGATTCAATACTACAATGAGAGAAGGAGGGGCAGAGAGAAAACAATATTCTGAAATGAAAATGGAGCTCAACACCCTGTTCTCACGTCTCACACATCACAAGAAAAACTTAAATTTCCAGCACTGACTTCTTTTCAAATCACAGAACAGGAGAGAAAAAAGTTCTTAGCTCTGCGTCAGTGCTCTACAGTGCCTGTTTAATGGGGTCTAGAAAGAAAAAACCCTTTAAGACTGGGAAGACTTTTCATATATAGTCCTTGATTAACTGCCCAGGCCCCAATCCACAAAAAGGATATACAAATGAAAAGTCTCAGTGTAGCCTACCACAGAGCACACTTTAATAGCAGTTTATTCAGTGAATATTTTCCTCTAATAATAAATCTGATAATGGAGCAATAACACACTTCTCAATGCTGCTGCCTACCACTGAAGCAGAGGAAAGTCATTTTCTCTTAAGATGGCACAAGCTTTGCTACTTAGAAGGAAGATTTGAAAAACAACAGCATCAGTTTGCAAAAGAAGCTTGAGAAAGAAACAGTCACTTTTGCAAAGTGCTTGGAGACTTTCAAACAAAAGGTAGCACCTATAACTCAAGGATACTAATGGTAGCAATACCTTCAAATAAACCAGAGAACAACTGAAATACCAGCTTCAGAACAAGCCTTTTTTAGTATTTTAGAAACACAGCTACCATACAGTTCTGTATGGAGAGGTATGTCAGAGGGAAAACAAAATGGTATGTGCAAGGAAAGGAATGAGAACTATCTTGGAGCTTTCAACTATTAACAAAGGGTTTTAGCAATGTGAAGAATGGAAGTTAATAATACAAACATCCTTGTAATGCACTAGCTTCTCTGCTCTAACACTAGTAATTGCTAATTTCACTAGAGAAAACACAGCAGTGCAATGAGTCAAAAATCATTCAGTGTTTGCCTCTTCAGCAGTATACAGACAGTGATGTGATGGAGGTCTATGACTTTGAGGAGGATTAGTGTGTTAAAACGTATTGACATTTGATGTGGCCTCTGCAAATATCAGATTGAGTGACTTTCCTTCACAAAATGTACATGTCCCAATGTCTTGAAAAGGAGTTTCCACTGACTCTGTGGTTGTTACCAAAAAGGTATCAGTGACTCATTTTCTATAAAGCAGAAGGTAAATAGGAAGCTGTTGCAAAATAGAAGGTTAACAAATGCATAACATTTGATACTTAACTTGCCAATTAAAGTATGATTGCATGACTTAATGATCTGTTTGGCATTTAGGCTTCATCCACTGCCTAAATAATAATCTGCAATCCCTAATAAAGGCAATGAAAAGCACTGCAAGAACATTATATCTGTTTTTAAAGTATTTCAATTAATAACTAAGTGCAATTATTTTAGTACTTACAGGACATGTGTATTACCCTCCTACTAATAGCTAATAGCAAATCTTTGCAGGTTTTCACTTAAGTCATCTCTACCATTCCTCATGTATGTGTGAAGAGAAGAAAATACACTCCAGCTTCATCAAATAAGCAATTGAGAATACTGAAGCTGGTTTTGTACAGTTTTGATTGAGAAACTTTTATGTTGCCTGGACAAATGGATTTCTATATGTCTCATTAGATAGATCAGATTCTTATAAAACCACTGCCTCATGAAACTACCTTGCACAGGAAAACCGTGACAAAGACCAAGATGAAGATTTTCTAATAAAGTGGCTCACGAGCTGGAATGCAAACCAGAATAAACAGAGAACATGAACAGAGAGCTGCTGACCTTCAGAGAAATGCTCTTACAGGCTCTTCACTCACACAACATTTTGAAATTTTGGTTGAAAGAGTTAATTTTTCATAAAGGAGAGCAAAATAATGAGTGTATAGGTAGGGGTTTTTTGCCATTACAAATATAAAATGTCAACTGTGAGATATCACCTACTCCACATCACATCCTACCTTTAGAAGCTTTTCTAGTAACCACTTACACAGATTGCACATAGGTACAAGAACCTACGGTAACTTCACAACTATCTTGTTCTACGAGTGCAGAACTATGTCCCTTGTATACTTCTGTGGGAAAAAGAAACCCACTCCATCAATACTTTAAAACTTACTACTTATTCTTTCCACTCATTACTTACAAATGTATAGCGGTGTTAAACCATGTAAGACCAATAGACTAATATAGCAGACCAGTTCAATTGTCAAGTAATAATGGTTTCATGACTTCTGGTATGGGAAATTTTAATCACTAGCTAAGCAAGTTGTGAGACTTACATAATTTCCCTTAGGAAAGGATTCCACAGATACACAAATCCCTGCCAAAATATTTGGTTTTTTTGTATTTAAAGCTTCTCCTCTCATAATCAACCATCTTCTCTTACCTCCTAATATGTTTTCCGAATAGTCAGTAGATTTCTGACCTATAGAGGTTGTTCACATTTTAAACTGATATGGCAGAACATTGACCAGATTTGCATTTTAACACTTAACCATTCACTCATTGCTATAATCATTTTCATGCTTAGTGACTGACATCTGAGTCCCAGAAAACTCAGACTCACTTCTCCAATCCACAGATAAAAAAAAAAAAAAA
>NDXB01020263.1:59649-74920 GCA_002631895.1 Agapornis roseicollis | reverse complement strand
TCAAACCCCCTTCTCCAAACCAAAAAAAAAAAAAAAAAAAAAAGCTTCCCACATATGCTAGAACAAAAATTTGACTCCTTTGCATCTAAAAAGGAACTGACACTTTTTCTATCACACCAAAATGCGAGGACAGACATATTAAGGACCTAAAGGCAGCTAAATGCAACAGCAATACAAAGCACAAAGGCATTTATAAATCAACCAGTGCAGCCATGAAGCCACATAACAAAGAAAACCTACAAAGTCAATTAATAAAATTGAAAAATTCTACTCAGTACAACAGGTGATTTTTTTTTTTTATGAGCTCCATCCTGTGTTCTACAGAAGGAATGTGAAAAAGGAAAGTTTCATTTTTGCATAACTGACAGGAAATAAACAGTTGGCGTTACCCGTATCTTCCAAAAAATACTGCACGGCCATCAACACCTTCCCCTGAGGTTGTAGGTCAAGCTATGGAAAGAAAGATACCAAAAGCGAAGTAAGTGGTTGAAACTCTCAAGAATTTAATCAGTTCTTTCCAGGGAATCAAAGTACAATATTCAGTAACTATTATTACAACCCTCTTCCATATCTCACTGCTGCAGCTGAATTGGGCTTTATTCTACTGCTTTTACTAGAGAGCTGCATTGCTTTGATGTCTACCCAAAAGTTCAGCGCAGTTGAAGTTTACATTGTTTTTGCATGTCACAGAATCACAGAATCCTTTCACATTTCTACAAAGAAGGTTATTGGCTTCTGCTTTTACTATTAATAAGCTCAATTTGCACTACCTTCGTAAAGGGTAAG
Source organism: Agapornis roseicollis (assembly GCA_002631895.1). Lineage (NCBI taxonomy): Eukaryota > Metazoa > Chordata > Aves > Psittaciformes > Psittacidae > Agapornis > Agapornis roseicollis. The sequence continues at coordinate 74,134 of NDXB01020263.1, read as the reverse complement.
AAGCTATTAAGCATGGAAGAGCCTGATTCAGTCTTCAGCACAAAGTATCCCTGAGCGTACAACTCAGGCATCAAAAAACCCCCACCAACCCAAGCCCACAGTTACATCAGATACACATGTAATATCATTAATATCCCCAGATACACATGAATATCCCCACAAATCCCATTATCCTACTGGGATATCTTCAAGATAACGTATGACAGAACACATTTTTCCAACAAAGCTTACTCAAGGTGAAGACCTCAGTTACAGCTACTACTGACAGGCTGTCTCTTCATACACAAAAATAACCTTATAGGCTATGGTAAATAAACTAATGTCTCTTTGCTGGGCATAATGGTCTGTCCAAGTCATGACTGAGGTCATACAGAGGGAGTGTAACACTGATGATGTCTACATGGTACCTGTTCTACAGACAATAATCAGAGAATTTCAGACCACTAAACTGACTAAAATTGATCACTAAAACCAAAAAGATACTAGGAAATAACTAAGCAGGAACTGTTACGACCTGCTTATCCTGCTTTAGCCCACCCAATAAAAAGGTCTTTTGTAGGGTTCCTGTTCTGAGAAAGTTCAGCAAAACTGCAGCCCATAAGGCCTTGAATACGGGACTATGTGTGAGATTTTCAGGAGACCGGCTCTCATACAGCAAATGTTTCTTAGCACTAACTGCACTTCAAAGACAGATATGGGCAGTTCCTGTATTAGCAAATATACATAGTTTCTGGGCAAGCTGGAGTGCAGCTTTATGTGCAGCTGGATGAGGAGCAAGACCATTTATAGCATCTATCCATCTAGCTAAACAGCTCTCACCCAAATCATAGGATATCCTGATACTCCTCATTGAATCTTATTTCTGCATACAATAGAGAAATGTTGACCATTCAGGACACTAAATAGGGTTGCTTCAAGATGCTAGAGAGTTCTCTGAGGCAATGCCTAACCCTTTTTGTTGGACCAGGTTCTCAGCAACTTCAGTTGAACCTGAAAGTTGAAAGCTAGAGAACAGAATTTTATAAAGATTACATAATTAAACCCTTGATTCATTAAAAATCATTTACAACAAAGTAGCTAAATGAATGAAATAACATGCTCAGCAACTCTGATTTTTGGGCTCAGGGGTTTGATCCTTCCCTGCCTCTCACTTTCCCCTCTTTCTAGATGAACAAAATAAAAAATATTGTTTATGTAGTTCAACAATGAATAATAACTACTGGCATTTAAAGTAAATGTGTACTTCTAAATTTAAAACAACATTAAACCCCAACTTTACCTCCCCTGTTATGAGATCCATACTCAGAACTGTACTCAGTATGATACAGGGGCAAATGATAACCTGCATGATGCCATACCCCTTGACTTCACATACAATTGGGACACAGGAGCAAGAAAAGATACCAGGGTAACAAAAATGGGGATTAAAGGATCCCCATTACAGCACCACCAGGCCAACTAAAATTTATTGGGGGGGAAAAAAAAAAAGAGGGGGAAATGTCTTAGAATAAGCTTCACCTTATTCTCTAGATGAATTACAATGATCAGATCCAATTTAAATATTTGCTATTTGCCATAAAAAACTACTCAGCTTTATAAAATAGGCACTCAACGCAATATGTGCTATTTTTTTTCAGCTACTAATGCTATGGATTTTATTGTCAATTTGTTGAAGTTTGACTGTACATTATTTGCTTTAGAAATGCTGCTAAAATAATTGTCTTACAAGCCATGCCACGCACGCTAAAGGGATTGAACGCTCAAAGTTTCAAAGGCATAAGGCATCCATTCAGCTTGAAAGAAACATAACCAGGTCAGAGGGTTTAAGGAATTAACTTTCTTCCTTACCCAGAATTCTGCTTTGCCGTTGCCTTTCTTGCACCGCTCTGCTAGGACTGACACACCTACAGTCACTTCAGATAATGGCTCTTCTGCTGCTTTCATAAGAACAATCTGAATCACCCGCCCTTCGTATATGTGAGCATCAAAAGTTGATTTCCATTCTGGATACATGGTAGGTTTCTTCTGAACTAGAGTTTTTCCTCTCTCTGAAAGCCACAAAAAGGACAGAAACTGTAAAATCAAATAATGTAGGTTTAGTGCGTAACAGGATAAAATAAAAAAGAGAATGCTTGTACCGTAACCCAAAGCAGACTCATTACACATCTTGTACTGTGGTTGTATCAAAGTTAAACTTTTCAGTTCAGATACTCATGGAAAGCAAATCTCACCCTGATGAACAAGACACACAGAGGCAGTGAAGGTGCTCACATGCAGCCAGAGAGACCAAGAGGGACAACAAATTGCATTCTGGATTCAGATGCTGGTTTAGTCAGTCACAACTTGAGAGGGCATGTTTGCATAGCTCTTTTCTGGTACAGATCTCCATGACGTGTTTTCTGATCATAGTGGATAGTTACTACTATAAGACACATTAAGATATGGCTTCCACTGATCCAGTTTAAATTGAAACCAGTGACTGAGAGATTAAAGGCTCCACATTTCATTAGTCTACTTCCAAGTTATCCCAGCATTTAACTTCTCTTCGTCACTTCCTTAAGCACTGTACTCTTTCTCTGCCACAGCTACTTAATATCCTTTTTAAAAGATATTATGATGCCTTGTATGTCCTCTTTTGCAACTGCAGACCTTGTGTAGTTAAGTAAGGAAAAAAGTAAAAGGACCTCAAATAAACTTTTTTTTTCCCCTTTTTTTTTTTTTTTTTTAACACTTACCCAGCCTTCCATAAGAGCATCTCTGCAGACTCCTCCCTTCAGAGTTTTACAGTGTTTCACTATTCTTATTAGGTGGATTTTTTAACTTTTTGCCAAAAGATTGGACCAGATGATCCTTTAGATCCCTTCCTGCCTGGTGTTTTATAATTCTAATACACAGCTTCAGTCTCTTTTGCTACCAGTTAAGCTGTTTTCTTCCCATCCTTACCTCAGGCACAGAAAACAACTGTGAGAACAAGTTTTAGCATATTTCTAGATCTGGCTCTCTTAGTAATTTCATCAACACATCCAAAATGATACTGCCTCCTAAGCACCCACATCCAGCTCTTCACTGGAACTCTGGCATGCAATGCCACTTCCCCACTTTTCCTCTGCTATTTGCTGCTGAGACATTTATTCCCCATTTGTGCTCAGGTAACTGAATATAATTTTCTACATTCCTCACAATTTCTGCTATTTATCATAATCATTTGCTGCAATAAAAGTGCTTTCTAAGTGCCTCTCCAGCTCTGAATGATCCACTTTTCCCCTAAGTGTGCAATTTGTTCTTATGATAACAAAGTAAATTAAGTAGTTGGACACTCCCCCAAGAAGCTGTAGTGTGGTCTGTCTCCTAAAATTAGCAATAGAATTTACATTCACTTCAACAAAGGAAGAATTAAGATACTAATTATCTTAAAATCTTTCTGGAAACTCAAGGCAAAGTTTGCGTTCATTCATTAATGACTTGCTTGACATACTCAGTAGTGCTGATCTATCCAAACAAGAGCAACAAATAGTGTTCTTGTATCTCTTTATTAGGGAATGCCTGCCAACAACAGCATTACAAATTACTTCTGTGACAAGCAGACCTAAACCTGTTGCCAAAGGGCATGCTGAAATGCTCAGAAATGCCCAGAAACAGCCACCTGAGGACCTCCTCCATTTCAAAGCAAACTTGAGCGTTCCTCCTTTGTCAAAAGCTTTAGCTCAAGTGGTCAAAAATGGTGTTACAAACTCTTAGTACCACCTTTATGAAAAGTCAGTATACTACACGTGATAGCATATATGTTTCTACCGTAAGACTATAAGTATGTTCAAGGGGCTGGAGCATGTCCCGTATAAAGACAGCCTGAGAAAGTCAGGGGTGTTCAGCCTGGAGAAGAGAAGGCTGCGTAGAGACCTCATAGCAGCCTTCCAGTACCTGAAGGAGGCCTATAAGGATGTGGGGAGGGACTCTTAGGGACTGTAGTGACAGGACAAGGGGTAACAGGTTTAAACTTAAACAGGGGAAGTTTAGATTGGATATAAGGAAGAAATTTCCTGTGAGGGTGGTGAGGAACTGGAATGGGTTGCCCAGGGAAGTTGTGAGTGCTCCATCCCTGGCAGTGTTCAAGGCCAGGCTGGACGAAGCCTTGGGTGACATGGTTTAGTGTGAGGTGTCCCTGCCCATGGCAGAGGGGTTGGAACTGGATGATCTTAAGGTCCTTTCCAACCCAAACCATTCTATGATTCTATGATCTTGAATTTGGGGAACTCTGAAGGCAGAAAAACAGATTCTTAGCAGTGCAAGCTTACTGCCAGAGCCCTGTATGTGGTATATTTAACTACAGCAAAATTTGGAAATATTGAAGTGAAAATATATAAGGCAAGCTCAAACAAAAGGGGGTTTAGAGATTATGAGGATCGACAACAAAGGTGAGGGGGGTATTAAAAGCAGGCTATCTGCACAGCAAAGCTTTTACATTAGCCTACTTTTTGGCTTGCTAAAGCTGGAAAGTCTTTTTCATCAGAAGGACACACTTCAGGAGGCATCCTTGGGAGTATGAGAAATTGCATTCCGAGCTGCAGAACCTTTGAAAATAATTCAACATTTGCAGAAACAGCAGTGGTTTATAGAAGAGTTAGTAGTACTCTTCGTAGGATTCTTACAGGGGAAAAGAACTATTTCACAGGACTCTTCCTATTCCCATGTCCCAGTTAATGCCTTCTTTGATCAGTTACTATATGCATTTTTATCCCACATAAAACTTAAAGTAGCCATCTGAATTGCTGGCAATGACTTCCAGACTGACCATGCTGTTTTTGTAATTAAGATCAATAATTACAAGTCACTAAAATCAAGATTGTCATGGATCATACTGCCCATCTGTGAAGTGTCAGCAAAGAACAGCCTTTAAGAACACGGTTCTTAACCCTCCTGTCTTTTTCTGCTAACACTACAGGCTTCCAAACAATTTACATGTTTTCAAATTGGCTTCATGCCTAATCATTAGACAAATTATTTTCTTCTTCCTATAGAGTAAGCTCTTCCTTATCCTGCTTCAGCATGCAAATCCAAGAAAAAGTTATCAGTTTGGCAAGATGTGGAATAAGGGGAGCATCAGTTTCTTTTCCTGATTACCCAAACCAGTCACTGCTCCAAGGTTCACTGCACTATCCTCCTCTATTTTTCAGTACTTCAAAGACACACAAGAAGAGAGGAGAAACGTTGGGACAATTCTACTTTTCAAAAGCAGACAGCTGGGGGGGATGGAGGGAACTGGATTTATTTAGACTACTTCCACCTCTTCACACATTCTGGCAGCTCCAACACTTTCAACACCATTTCTTCAGAGGTTCTCCCAACAGACTAGGAAACTGCTTCCTTGGAGCTTAATATATTTGCTTGATGATGTTGTCTGGAAGAGGCACCACACCTTGTGTTTAAAGTCTAAATGCAACTTTTACCTCAGCAATAAGGGGAAAGCCCAACTGTGTTGCAAGGAAGAAGAAAATTAACCCTTTTCTACATCCTTCGATGTTTTCTGAAGCCCTTGAGCCACAATGAAGGATTAGATGGCTGCAGTCTAACCCAGTACTGCAACTCCCTTCCATCATTTTTGGCTACAGAGCTGCATTCTAGCTAAATGTCACAAAATATTAGAAACCTTTGGACCAGTTCCTGTAAAGAAGCAGTCTTTGAAGACTGAGGGCCAGCTGAACATGGAGGTGCTAAAAAGACCCTGGGTGCAAGTCATTCCAAGCGAATACTTCTGCCAAAATGTCTCAGTCACTATAAAACCAAAATATACTTCTCATTAGAATCATAGAATAGAATCATAGAATAGTTAGGGTTGGAAAGGACCTTAAGATCATCCAGTTCTAACCCCCCTGCCATAAGCAGGGATACCCCACACTAAACCATGTCACCCAAGGCTTCATCTAACCTGGCCTTGAAAAAAAGATCATTTACTACCCTGTGCTTGAGGATGGTTCTCTCAAACCTGCTGCAGTTCAGATCCCTCTCTATGGTATCTGTCTACACCACTCTCTACTCTGACAACCTTTTGGAAGCACAGTCTTGAGCAAGAGGATGCACTAGCATTCACAGACTAAAAAAGACTACAGTATTTCTCAAAAACCTATATTCAGAAAAGCATCACCATTTGTAACCTCACCTGTAGTCAATGCTTCCTTCATCTTGATAGCACAGAAAGGCTGTAGTTGTTCCCCATAATTCTGCATAGGTCCCAGCTCAAATGAGTTGAAAGATATCCGTAAGAAGGGGGCCATTGCTCACAGTGATACACAACCTAAGTGGAAAGAAGTAAATAAAAAAAACATAGCATGAAAGACCGGCTCTGAGACTTGTAAGAAAGTGAGACAGATTTCTCTGCAGCCATGATAGCTGACAGAATCAATACTCTAAAGTCTGCAAATCTGTGGCTTTGAGACCATGAGTCTGAAGTAAAACTGGCATGTACTGAAACAAAAAATGAAAAAACATAACACGTACAGCCAAAGACTGAGTTTACCCTTTTAACCATATCCTGTCAAAAGTAAGTAACAGTTATGTCTTTGACATAGCCCTTGCTCAATTTTCAAACACAGAGACCATTTCATTAACACACAAATATTAAGCATTCTTATAAAATAAGAATAGTTTTTTAATAACACTTTTTTTCCTTACACCTGCAATGAAGGGTGAGCTGGGGAGAAAAGAGGGAGAAGAGTGTTGGCTGTTTAAGATAACCCTTTCTCTGTATTTCTCACAATCCAAGGAGGGAGAACTTAAAGCAAAATTAACCATCTAAAACTCACATTATTTTGTTGCTCTTTAGGTACACATAATTTCCTTTTCTAATTCCTACAGAGGCTCAAAAATTCCCAGAATTCTGGCACGTCAGTGGACAATCAAATGATAAAAAGAACCCCATAAATTAATTTTATTTGTAAAGATTATCTGAGAAATTACTGACCCTCCATACAGTTTCTGGACACTGCAGCCAAAACCACCACCAGATGTTCAGTAAGGGTAATGTATCCTTAAGCATGATCAAGTAATTGCAATTTATATGAGTTATGTAAGTTTATTGACTTTCACAACCTCAGTAATACTTCTATTCAAGCACTGCTTTCAGGTGCAATGTACTACTCCCAGGAAGCATCACAGAGCTAGTGACTCAAACTGTAAGCCTCCACGCCTGCAAATACAGGCAAAGGGAAGAGGAAGAGGTAGGAAAAAAACTCCAGCACTACTGCGTCACCTGGTTTAAACTGTCAGGAATTGCAAGAATCCAAACCACATGTAATTCCTAAGTCAACAAACTGGTCTTTCACTACAGTCCTCCTTCATTCTTAACTGCTCTTGAATTTAGAGCAGATTTCAGTTTACAGTTCCCAGCACCTTCCACCATGGAGTTAGCCCTGAGGCTTGAATGTCAACATTGCTTTGTGAATTCAAAATACTTATTCAAAAGGTAAGAGAAAACAGACATTTGATAGCAAGGGAATGCTACTGCAGTAAGAAAACGAGGGATACAGAGAAGTAGGGACTAGAAGAAAAGAGTTAACATGGTAACAGGAAGAGATTATGATAAAAAACAACCATAAACTGATACTGGGCTGAGCTGGCATTTTGACTGCAGTGTTAGCCAGCTGGGTCAAGCAGCACTAGGAACAACATCTCAAGTAATCCTGCATACCCTTGCATTTTTTAGTGTAAAGACATTGACCTGAGAAGCAATTAACATTCTTCTTGTATCTCTTGAGGCCCAGAGCAGTCATTTAGATAAAAGACTGTGAAATCAGAGTCTTTGCAGCAAGACAGCATACAACATCCAACACCATCATTTTACATTATGCGATCTCCCTATGCAGAGACCATTCTAAATAAATGGAAGAAATTTGTGACTCCAACATTTACTGAGCTAGTTTTTATTAACTGTCTGTTTCTCTACCTCCTCTTCTGTAGAGTAAGGCAAAGTTAGAAAGCAGATTTAGAAGTACTTGGCACCACTGCTAATCCCACCAAAAGCCATGGCTATAATTCACATTCATGCAGATGGTCATCCAGACTCACAATAAAGTTAACAATCCTCCCACACTAATCCAGTGGTTATTGCAGCTTGGAGCACCATTTGATGAGAATGGAGACTGAGATGACCTCACAAAGAAGGAAAAAGAGACAGATTTTGTGAAGATTAACACACACCATCTGATACCTCACTTTCACAAATGAAATGTAAACACCTTGCTCATCAAGAGCTTTAATGAGGAACATATTTTTGCTGCTCAAGAGACCTTGTGCTCAGTATGTTTGGAACTACCCTCAAGTGACCAGCTACATGACTTGCCAACACCAGATCACATATGGTTACTACTCAGTATGGATGTTTATCTTTCACCTCTGGGGAAACAGCTTTAAGATCCAATTAGGCCATAGGTAGAAACAAGCTCTGTAAGTCAGTGTGCAGCTCCCACTGGAAAGCTTGTTTGACAGAATCACAGGACTGCACGATAATTCTGGCTGGAAGGGACAGCCTAGCTAAAAGTCACAATTTCCAGTAAAGTCTGGGACTACACTAATGAAAAATTGGAAAGTACAGAAAAAATTAAACTAACAATTGCACTGATTTCACTCAGACCATATGACTCAAGCCAGTGTTAGTCCTGAAACAGAATAAAAGGCTTTGACATTTACTTCTTTAACCCCAGATTAACATATACCATACAAATAGGTACAGTGCATATGCATTTTGAATAATCCCACAATATTCATGATTTCTAATGGCCAAATATATGCAAAAGCCACAATTTCGGCTCTGCTTCTTTGTTCTGGATCTGGTTATTTGTTTTAGCTTCATAGTACTTAGCTTCAGTGTGATCTCAAATACTCAGAAATGCTACATACAAGCAATATAGCAGTCAGGAGAAAAGACCAATATCCCAGAATTTCTGATGATGTTCAAATGCATTTAGTCCAAACTCACTGTGAAAAATTGAAAGCAACTTATTGCTTTTTTATTTAACAATAGCTTAAAAAACCTGCAACAAACTCAACAGCTTACTTTTACATAACAAACTGCCTGTTCTTGCCAACTTTCTCTACCCGTATACGTTATGCTTTTTTCACAGAAGTAGAGGTTTTAAATTACTTCATGCAAAATCTCAGTATATACTACATACTATACAGTGATGCAGGGAGGTTAATTGAGAAAGGAGGGTTTGGATTTACCTCTCAGACACGTTTGCCAGTCCTTGTCTATGCTAAGATACACAGTGAGATAGTTGACAAGTGTCAGCTGTACTATAAATAAACACATACCCCACTGAAACTGTTTTTGCCAATGAAACTGATGACATATATTAATTTTAATTCAAAAAAGTTTCTCAAAATCCTTACTGAATACACTCACCCAAAGTTTTCTCATTTGAAAAGCAAAAACACTGAAAACAATATGTATGTTTTGCTTGCTGCATTTTAGACAAGAACTCCTCTTTAGTCTGTTTCAGAAGTGATAGAACAAGCACTGATTCTTGTTTTAAAAGCTGTATCTGTCAAGAACTGAAATTGCTATAAAACACCAGCTATGAATTGAGGGAGATTTTACAATCTACTTGCACAATCTGTACTGCTGCTATGAAGTATTAAAGCCAAACTGTTTTCCCTAAGGGTATGATTTTATCCAAACCAAATGGTGGAAAAACTGAGATGTGAACTCCCAAAATACTGCAAGTCTAAATGACAGGTCCAATACCTCAAACAGTTTCAAAGTCATGTGCAAGGGTAAAAAAACCTCTAGTAACATTATTCTGTATGAAGTACATGGTGATGGCCATACTGATTCAGAATCCACCATCAGATGCTGTCCAGCGCTTTTGTTTAGCCAAGGATCCCTGATCTGCCCTGTTGCAAGTTAAAACCATGCTCCATGTTATCCGGGGTAGATTCTGCAAAATCCACAGCAATTTCTATTGAGCTTTAAGATTGAGACCTTTTGACTGTTTGATATAGGAATAAAACCAGCTGTGTTACTACCAACTATAGTGAGCACAGGGTGGGGAGAGGGGGGTACAAATTGAAACAACTTCACATTGTCAATGTCAACATCTGCTGGTAGAACATTTGTGACAAGCAGGTTTAAAAAAATCTTCAAAATAAATAAAAATCTTAAATATTTCAAGGAATATTTTATCAAGATTTGCTAGCACAAAATTCACATTAAATTAAAAATCTTCTCCACACAGATAGAAAGGACAGGGGATAAATCTGTAATTTCTCTCCTTCCAACAGCACACAGCAGCCATCAGGGACTCATTCTGCAACTGGAGGCACTACTTGTCAGGGCTCTTTTGTTGCTGCAATTCTGCCTTGTCATAAATAGTGAGGACAAGCCACCTCTAACACAATCCAGAAACAAAGACATGGTTGTGACTTTTACACAAAGCAGAGAAATGACATCAAAGCAGTGGATCATCTGGAGGAAACACTGACACTGGCCAACAACAGAGCACTAAGAAGACTTAAAAATTAATGGGCCCAAACAGAGTTCTGTCACTCATACGGAACTATATCCCCAGGAGAAATACAAATGAGAAAACCCTGCCTGCTGATTGGAGCCTCTGATTTCCTCATAGCAGTCTGTAGATTGGATATAAGGAAGAAATTCTTTCCTGCTAGGGTGATGAGATGCTGGAATGGGTTGCCCAGGGAGGTCGTGAGTGCTCCATCCCTGGCAGTGTTCAAGGCCAGGCTGGATGAAGCCTTGGGTGGCACAGTTTATTGTGAGGTGTCCCTGCTTATGGCAGGGGGGTTGGAACTGGATGATCTTAAGGTCCTTTCCAACCCTAACTATTCTATTCTGATTCTAAATGAACATAGAGCTGCACACACAGGTCATGGCTTTTCCACACTGCCCCACGGAAATGCTCTGGATGGCATGAGATGACCACTTTCTGCTTAGCTCCCTGCTGAGTTGCTTCCAAGGCCACACAGATGCTTTAAGGAACACCAACACTGGTAGCCAGAATCACACATTGTTGATCAGTTGTCATGCTTCCCTGAAAAGTTACAGCAGTAACTTTTTTGAGTTGCAAAAATATAGATTATTTCCAATTTGCAGGTACCCTTTTTTACAGTTTCCTGCCCTCCGTTCTGGCAATGGACAAGATGTTCAAGATAGCAACAAACTACTGCCCCAATTTACTGCCTCCATGGCATTTTCAAAAGCATAAACAATGACCTCCTTCTTTGTGCATGGCTTACAAAGGCAATGGTGCTACTTGCATGGTGACAGTACAAGAAACCTGCAAGTAGAGATGGTAGGGGTGTGATTAGCATCCTTCACCTGTGCACACCATTAAAATGCACAGATTGTGTTTTTATTGCTCCCATATATGCTGCTTTATGCTTCTATTACAGAAAAAACTCACACGAAGCAGACAGGTTGACTATGGTTCTTGAAGAACTCCCTTCACAGCTATTTGTTCAACTTATGATCAAGAGAGAGAATAAACAATGCAAAAGAGAAGAAACAATACCTATGTTGTAGGACAACTTGCTGAACCAAAGTAACGATTAGTCTACAGAGATTTTTAGCAGTTTCTGTTGCAATCCCTGCCCTCTATTTGATGCTCTGCAAGAAGACAACAGTCTAAAAATGAAGTCAGTTTAAAAGAAGCTTATTATATTTGCTATTATCAACCTTGGCAAGAAGATTCACTGAAGCATTCTTAATCAGTTGGCCTTCCCTAGGCACTTTTCAACTATTGCACAACTGCTACCCAACTAAAGCCTGAAAACCATACTTATAACCAACACCAAATTTCTATACATCATGATGATGAATGCTCATAACTGCCAGAGATGGCAAAAAGGTGCTGCACTGAAAGCTTAAAATCCATGGAGGGTTTGAAACATGTGCTCCAAAAACAGGGCTAAAAGCTCACACTTTGCATGTAGGTCCTTGCAGGTAAAAGGTAATTCTGATGCCTGTGCATCAGCATTACTCTTGGTTTTATTTAGGTTTAGCCATTAAGGTGTAACCATCTGTACTGGTTTCTGCTGTAAGTTATTTTTTTTCCTTCCCAGTAGCTGGTGCAGTGCTGTGTTTCTGCTTGAGTCTGAGAACACTGCTGAGAGCAACAACTAAGATATTGGCATGTTAAGTAATGCTTGCTCTGATCAAGAATTTTCCAGTGTCATGCTCTCTGCCAGTGAGGGGCACAACAAGCCTTAGGGAGCAGAGACAGGACACCTCACTCAAATTAGCCAAAGGGGTATTCCATACCATAGCACACCATGCCCAGTATAGAAACTGGGGGGATTCACCTGGGAGGCACCAATTGCTGCTCAGGTCAGGCTGGGCGGTGAGAGTCATACTGTGCATTACTTGTGTTTATTGTTGTTTTTCCTTTCCCCCTTGCCCTTATTTTTAGTAATGGTAATATTGTATTGTACTTTACACTGTTTTTATCTCAGCCAGTGGGGTTTACATTCCTCTGATTCTGCTCCCCATCCTTCCCCAGGGAGGGCAAGGAGTGGGGTGAGCAGCTGTGTGGTGCTGAGTTACAGCTGGGTCTATACCACAACACCATGTCCTACAAATGGTTTAAATTATTCCAGTTATTTATTTGTTTTCTCTCTTTATGGAATCAAAAAATGGTAATTAGAAACATGAAACTTCTCAGCAACTTTTTGATAACTTTCTTATGGAGAAGATTTTACAAACAAACTAAAATTTAAAATTTGAACTGTGGCACTATGCCCTTATGAAAGCAAAATATATCCATTAGGTAATATCTGACAAAGCACAGTTATCTTCACAAAGTCAAACATGAAAAGAGCATCTTTAAAACAGCCTAACAGCCCAATTACCTACAATTTCTGCAGTAACATTTCTAAAACTGTGTATCTTCATAAATGGTTTTGAAATAATTATACAACAGGACTATGAAATTGAGAAAAGATGACAAGAAATTTAACACAATTCGGTTTACTTGCTGTTAAATTTATTCTCAAATGAAATTTTTTTCTGATTCAGAATTTCAAAACGCCAATCACATTCACTAAATTCTAGTGTGAAAGATGCAAATTTTGGAGTTTACTTTGTCTTTTCTTAAGTAGTACATGTAGAGTGGTTCTAGGAGTCCTACAAATCTAGCTTGGAAAAAACAGTTACCATTTTCTTTTTCTTCCCCAATATTTTCTTTCAGATACTTCTGCTTTTGTTGGGCTAGGACAAGGCTAGAAACAGAAACAATGACATAATAAAAACCTGATGCTGTTTGTGTTGCAAGAGTTTGGAGAAAATCCATATAGATAAGCCATGTAGCAAGAGATGTGCCTTGTTTTCATCTCACTCAGGCAGAAGCATGGGTATTTCCAAGTTTCCACACCTTCCCTGCATGCTTAGCAGTTCCCAAACTGCCTGAATTTATGACTGCAGTATAAATTGTTGATATTTTCCCAACACTCTCAAGGCCAAAAAAAGGCCTGATGTTTTCCCTATCGTTATGATGAGAAACTTTTCAAAATACGAGCATCAGAAACCTTTTTCTGAAGAGGCCAACTCTTTCAGTCTCAGCAGTGAAAGCTAAGAGAAGTTTGAAGGGAATGCAAATAGCAGTCAAGCAAGAGCTAGAGCAGATCTGATTTTGTGAGTTTTGTGGAAGACGTGCAGCCCAATTTATTTGAGCATATGGTAACATATGATTAGCTCAGTAACAACAGTTGACTGTTCTTACGTAGTTTCAAGTGTGTTGAGGAAGACAAAAATGGGTTTTACACCAAAAAAAAGAGTAGTTGAGGAAATTTTGGACTCAAATAGCAGGATGGGCTGTTACACAGCGTATGCTTCAAGATAAAAAAAGCATCTTACACTGAATGTCCTTTTTTGGAAAGTGAAAAAGAACATTTGGAGCAACAAAGTTGGCTTTTTCGATATTCCACAACTACTATTTGGTGGGGAGAGGAGAGAAGTACAGTCAGCCGCTTTTTCTTTAGAAGTGCATCAGAAATAACCATTTAAATAGGTTTCTGGTTTTTTCTTTTAACTCCTGAGTTGTTCATCCTCCTTGAAGGCACAGGACTAACCAGTAAGTGAAAGCACTGTAAGCATACTGGCTTTCACTATTACTAAAATCAAGCTGGAAACAAAAGTGCAAATGAAACCCCTTCATTAACTTCAAATGCAAATATCAGACATTAAAAACATCCAAGAGAAGAAACACTGCCTGAAGCCCAACGACCTTGTTCATTGTTTTGATAACGCAAGCTGATATAATTTGATAAGTAGCAACTGCAATAATATGGAAGGATTAATCCAACGGGGCTGGCTAGCCAGATCCTTATGATGCTCTCTGAGCAAACAATTCATCAGTATCAAATCACATTACAAAATGGGAACATGTCCAAAATATTGGCTAAATCATGCATTCAGGATTTAAGACTAATTAGGAAGCTTTCTTTTTCTTTCTTTTTTTTTCTTTTTTTTTTTTTTTTTTTT
>NDXB01020263.1:26817-59612 GCA_002631895.1 Agapornis roseicollis | reverse complement strand
ACATTAAGAATAAAAAAAAATTATGGAACTTTTTTTTTTTTTTTTTTTTTTTTTTTTTTTTTTTTTTTTTTTTGACAAGGAGTAAGTAGAGGTTGTTTTGATTTGTTTTGCCTGCAATTAAATAACACAATCCCCTCTGTGTGAGAGGAAAAAAACTATCAGGTAAAAGGGATGAAGCTACACCTCCTGTTTCCTACAGTAACACACTCTGGAGCCAAGCTATGTAATAGTTCTGGTTCTATGTCACTAAACAGAGCACTGATTGCCTTCTGCAAGCCTGAGCCCCTGACTAGTTCCCAGCTCCCCCTTCTTCAACGATGTTCAGGAAATTTGCCCAGTATTTAGTCAGCACAGCTAAATTGCAAAACTGTGCATCAAGTCTATCATGTGAACATGAGTTCTCCAAAGGAAGCATGACATTCTACAGACATTTTTGGAACAACCAGTACACTAAGAAAGCTGAGCTACTCATACAGCTTTCAGAAGTATCGAACCAATGGAAAATAGGCAGAGAAAAGCCAGTGTTTCTTACACTATCTATTTAGGTATCACATAAATCACAGGGGGCATGGATCCATGTTCAGGCACACTCCATTAACATCCTTTAATAGAGGAGTTACACTTCAAGCCCATCTCTTGCTGAGTTGCACACCAAACCTCTCTCTTGCTGAATATTTTTATCTAGGGATTCAGGATAGCATTCAAGATATATAATTACGCACACAAAAGCTTCTTATTTTCTGTGCTATTATGTTTTGTGGAAATTGAGATATATTTCCCAGAGAGAGTAACACAAAATGGCAACTATGTATTTTCAAAAGGACAGAAAACAACATGACAACATTTTAGCTAGACTTTTACAACCCAGTATACATCACCTTTCTTTTCAGAACACTGGAGGGAGTTTTGTTGGTTTGGGTTGGATTTCTTTGTTTTGCTTTACTTTCCACTGAAGAAGAAAAGCTCTTTCCCCTTAACACTGAAATAGCCAAATACCATAAAAACAGTATGTCACTTAGAGTTTAAGAAAAAAAGGAAATAGGAAATGTATCTTATTTCAAATGTACTGGGTTAATGTCTCTATATGAAGAACGAAGGAGCAAAAACAGGAAGTAGAAAAACTGAGCATCCAACAAATACAAAAAATACCTTCTATACCATTCCAATCAGAGAATAATTTTACTTTGCACTTTTGAAAACATCAGCAGATTATTGTGCCTCTCACAAAGCACAAGCCTCCAAGAAACTTTTACTACTGCCAGCACTATGACCTAACCCTCCAAGTATCTGGAAAGCTAGAATATTCATTAGCTGAGAGAACTGTATCATCATTCATACACCCTGAAAATCTGCTGCTCAGATAACCTCATCAGAGGAAATACAATTCAACCCATGAATGCATGATTTTGATCAAGGCTTTTAAGTTAAAAGAACACAAGAGTCACGAACCAAACATCTTGCTCATTAACTGTGTACTGAGCTGTAGGAACAGTTCCAGTCCTGCCCCCATTGCATCTGCATTACTGGAGTTGTTTTGATTGGTTTTTTGAGAAGCCAGTTTTCCCTGAGGGCCACAAACATACTAGTCACTTCAATCAGACCCTAGGCAGCAAGATGGGCTGAATCTGCCTCCTCCTTGCTATTTCCTGGTACTCAAAGGCTCCTCAGGGTAGGTGGAATCATTCTGTTACCCTGCCCTCCCCACCTTTTTTCTTAATTACATAGAACTAAAGGCCAAACCCCACAAAACAAATGCAAATAATCAATAAAAGTCAGGTTAATTGAGACTTTTTCTATGGTTTAATAACTGAAAATAGAGTGAAGCCATACATACATCACTACCTGCAAAAGCATCTCACTTTTGCAAAGAAGTTATCAAGTAAGCACAACTGAGTTACTGTGAGGGACATATACAATGATGCTAAATAATGGATGGTCACAGGGATCAACAAGGAGAAACTGGAAAGAAGCAAACATAACTGTCTTCCATTTCCGGATGTAATTCCACCCGATCCCTGCTGCGCTCAGACAGTGATGAGATTGTGGTGTACAAAATGCCTGTCAGCCCAGTGACAGTCAAGGCTCCCAAGCCAGCCATTACCAACCCACTAGTCAATGTCCAGATAGAGAGGTTCAAGCAAGACCCCAACCAGTCCCTGACTCCCACTCATGTGACGCTCTCTTCCCACACCCAGCAAAGCGGGCACAGGCACACACCTTCTGATGGGGCCATCAAAGGGAGCGGACTAGTTGTCAATGGGTGCCCAACCAGTGGATGCCCTTCCAGTAGCTGTTTAACTGGAGCACTGGGAGCAGGTAGGTTTCAGCCATCTTCCTTTTCCTCTTCAGAATAAAGACCCAAAGAGTATAACTATACCTTAGAAAGTAAACATGTTGCTTACACAGCATCCATTGTGATGGGCAGTCTATATGATGAGCTTATAGGTGCTACCTTTACACAAATGATGAACAGAATAATGCAGTAATGGTCTTTGTTCCAGCATCTCAGCTAAGGAACTCTCCTCTCCTGTGCTGTGAAGCAGAGTGTAGTGACTGTAGTGACAGGACAAGGGGTAACGGGTTCAAACTTAAACACAAGAGGTTTAGATTGGATATAAGGAAAAAATTCTTTCCTGTTAGGGTGTTGAGGCACTGGAATGGGTTGCCCAGGGAGGTTGTGAGTGCTCCATCCCTGGCGGTGTTCAAGGCCAGGTCAGACAAAGCCGTGGGTGCCATGGTTTAGTGTGAGGTGTCCCTGCCCATGGCAGAGGGGTTGGAACTGGATGATCTTAAGGTCCTTTCCAACCCTAACTATTCTATGATTCTATAACTGAAATTTATTTGTAATTAAAAGCATTTGCTGCTATTACAATTTCAAAGTCCAGGCACAGATGTCCAAAACCAGCTAGGCAAATGGAATCACAAATGATTTTTAACTGTCACTTCTCCTCTGAACCACTTTCTAGAGGAAACGAGCATTTAAAGCTCCACAGTAGAGCTGGCATTCCCAAAAAAATACAGAAGAAACAGGTACAGCTCATTAAAATTAAGCTTTTATTAGCTGTATTAAAGCACAAATCGATCTTAAAAGATATTTGGGTTATTTAGGGGTAGCACAGAATTTATAGTCCAATTTCTAATGTAAATTCAGGGAGAGATGTAGTATTTAATACCATTTTTAATTCCTTCCTTTTTAATCCTCCAGAAAAGAAGTTAACAGCAAACCTTTATTTTTTTTTTTACCTCTTCCAGAATTCTGTGGTTTAAACATATAAACTCTGTACTCTGTGATGACACAGACACCATCTTTATCCAAACACTATCATATGTGTCTGCTAATAGCTATATTAAATCATTCTCTACTAAATGAATAAAACCATAATATTTTAGAAGACTTACTGGGGAAGAAAACCTTTAAGCATTGACATGTCTGGGACACAATACAGTAAACAAGAAAGACAAACCAAAACAAAAAACCCTGGAGCTTTAGATGAGCCAGGATCTTATTTGTAGAGGTAACTGTGGCAGGACATACTCAACTAATCTGGGTTTTGAAAGAGTAAGAAGTCCTATGGTCTTGCTGCTGGCCACCTTGCCAAAATGCTATTCCTACTACTTGAAGGACTTCAACTTCTGGATGATGAGTGCAGATCAAATTATTAGGTGTGTATTGTCTGTCATGGATTTTCCCAGCTTCCATGCCAGTGTTCATCTTGCTCAAAACTGGAGAATAATTTTAAAATGAGATATTTGGTTTGCAGAGGTGAAACAATACACACAGAAATATAAACTGTATACCCAAGAACTTCATTTAACACCATTGCAAGACTGTTACAAGCATCTGTTTTGTTACTTTATTGGGTCACTAATGATCATACTGATAAATAAGACACAAATTTCATTCCTTGTTTAAAAATGCTTTCAGGAAGAGAAAACATATGCAACTGATTTGCCAGGAAACCTATAGATTACCCAAAAAAATAACTGAACACAAACTCTGATTACAGTTGTACTCTCATGTCCCAGTTAGCCCACAAAAGCAATTCAATGATTTTCCTACAGACAAGCTTTCCTGGCTCATTATGGACTATCATTTCCTGCATCACTAAATGGATGAGTTACTTGGTTACCCCACACCTTCCGCTTATTTCTGACTTTTTGTTGTACATGTTTCTTTTGCCATAAAAGTGCTTTTTTATTATAGTTTTTATAGCAATCTTTTGATAGCAGATCACAAACTGCTATCACTGAATAGTACCTCCTATACGGTGTCAGATCAGTAAGTTAAAAAGGATGGTGTAGGGCTGCTACTGGCACAGAAAAACTCAGGAGGAAAACCCAGCAGCTGTAAACCACAGTGCTCAGAAGGCAGTGGCATACACTGTGTGTACAATGCTCTTCCCAATATTCACAATGCAATCATACTTTTAAAAGGGACAGGCAGCTAATGGATGGCAAATATGAGAGTGAAGCACACAGGAAACAAAATGCTCCTAGTAGTTCCAAATTGAAGTGTTCCCACTTTCAATTAGAGAAAACTCCTTTCTTAACTCTCAGCATGGAAAGACTGCATGTCCCCGAGTGGTAAATTCTGTTTCCACATGGAGTAATTGTTGGAGTGTATCTACCCTTAGTGGTCTGCCCATTCTTGCCTCCAAATCTTTCCTCCGTGTATTAGCTCTATCCACACTGCCTTGATTCTTTCCTTCCTTGAATGCCAAGCAGCTCTTTCATACTGTTTACTGTGCAGTTTGCCTAATCACAGCTCACTTAATCACCCTAGTGCTTTGTATCTCTGAAATACCCTTCACTTCCATGCAGCAATAGCCATATCCTCTGCCTCACACTCAACATGGCTTGAGTGAGTAGTGGGTGCTGGCAAGGAGTTCTCCTGTTACTTACAACAAGCCATATCCCCAGCACAAGTTAGCCCAAAAGACTCCCTTCTGCCTTATGGTTTACAGCACTCAGCACTCCACAGGCCACAGGATGCTGGCATTCCCCCACAGACCTGGGTATTTGCTTCCACTACAGTTCTTAAAGTACATAAATTCTGTTCTAATACTACTTTTTCCATGTTAGCAATTACTGCCGAACCCACAGACATGTTATGTGACCAGAACTGAGAGGCAATTCACACAACTAAAAAGCGGTAAGTAGATGCCTGTAACCCACTTCTTATGCAAAGGATAATTTGAGAGTCCCCTGTACTGAGTAAACAGAAGTTAAATCAACTTCAGCCCAACGAATTTCAGCTCTGTGGGAAAGAGCTGTAGACAGCTCCATTTCCAGCCTGTAACAGTCAACCCTATTCTGCCTCTGTGGGACTATTAAAAAGAAAACCAAACCAACAAAACCAAAAAACCCAAAACTTACTCAGACCTGAAACACAGCTATATTGAAAAATGTATCTGCTTGTATTGTGAAGAGCCTTAATTAAAAAAAAATCATAAATATAATTCTTATGCTCCCATCATGTATCTCCTTGTCCAAGATGCAGTTTTCAAATTAGAGCACTGGGGTTTTCTTAATTGTTCTAAAACTAAATCTATCTCTAAAAATAAAGCTACAAAATCTATTTCTGACAGAAAATGTCAGAATTATAAAAAACCCCAGCACTTAAAACTCATCTGAAGAAGTGTAAAGGGAGAAAAAAACGTCCCATGCAGCTGCCAGTGCCCTCTACTCATCTGAGATGTATACTGAGAAGCACTAGTTATTGCTAAGATATGTAAATATATATATATATCAAGTGCTCAAAGATAAGATATCCTGAGAAAGAAAACTGATTTTCATAATTATCTCCCCACACTAACATTTTGTTCTACTGAAGACCTGCTTTTTTTCTGGTTTAAAAAGTTACGAGAAAAGTATTTGCATAAAGCAGTCATCATATTCAACACATATTTACTGAATATATTAAAAGAATTACATAAGCTTGAATACTAAACATACAAATACCCATAACAGCTCCCTGCCTGACAAAAGGCAAACTTGAACTTCATATCTACTTGTTTAAGTGAAAGTGAGGAAAATGTTTCCAGCATTACTGATGAAAGTACTGTCATGATGCAGAATTTGCTCAGTGGCTTTATAGAGATATATCTCTTGTTTTGTTTGGATTATGGATTATAGTATAAAAAAAACTGCATGTGATAACAATTTGCAAATCTCAAGCAAATGATAGACTGCTTTCATTTCCTTTTCTAGAGGAATAGTGAAAAAGGAAAATGGAGAATAACCCATGTCACTGACTTCAGACATTACCCACAGAAACTACGCAGATAGCTCTAGAACAAAAAAGTTTGCATCTGCCCTACCATTCTTTATAGGACAAAAGGGTACTTGGAAAACCAATAGCATTCATTTACAGTGGAAGACAGATACAGACACCCAACTAGCATATGCAAATTAAGAGAGATTGTAAATAGTTCCTTTATATTCTTATCAACCAACATTAATGCACCACATTAATCACACAGCAAACTAGATTTGCATATTGATCTTCTCAAAATGTTTAATATTAACTAAAAGGTTCAGTGGAGTATAAACATTATTATACTACATAAATCAGAGCATTAGAAGTTACAAGAGTTTAAATCCCTAGTTAGTCCAGACTTGGTTAAGATCTCCCAAGGTTGTTACCTCTGAAAGGCTCCAATACAAGAAGTAACAAATATCCCAAGTATTTAGTACTGTTCTGGAGCAATGATGCATAGTATAGGTATTGAAAAGAATCTACAAGAAATAGGTTCTTACCCACCTTGAAAGTAGATCTGAGCAGTTCTAAAGTTTTGAGTCTTTGAACAAAAAAATGGAAGTAGAGGCTTTTTAAGCATTCATTTCTACTGTTACTGAATACAAAAAGCAGCTTAAGAAACTTGACCAGTACTAGGGAAGAGTTGTTTCCGCAGTCACTGTTTAGAACTCCCAACACCATGTTGAAATTTAGGACAAGCAAGTACAACAAACTCTGCCTACAGAAGAGAAAACACTGTTCAGTTTGGTTTTGCTTGTCAGTAAATATTTTTGGGCTCTTTCTTAATTCAAAATAAACTTTCAGTATACTATGCAATGGAAACATTAACTTGTGCTCTCCAAACAGAGAATGGTGATATTTTCCAAGCAATTTGCAGTACCAAGCTTAAAAGATGCAATTAAAAGTTCTTCCAGCATCACCTAGTGAAGTTACACCATCTATACAAAGAAATGATTATTCCAGATACTTGTGCAGACTTGGAGCTCAGTGCAACACAGCATTACATTTATGATCTTGGCATGAGAGTGGCAAAAGAACAAAGTTTATGCTTCTGATCTACTGCTGACCTCTATGCCTCCAGTCCTGTTTACTATCACCATCTACCTACTAGAAAATGAAGCTGACCGAATGGATATAGAAAGGCTTGTCTAGTAGTAGAAAGATGTCATATCTAAAGATTATACTCTAACATCTTTCAAGTCAGAGTTTTACTATTTCTTTCAAAAACAATCAACAAGAAGAGTCAATATTATACTTGAAGCAAGGTGTCAGGTTGGTCAGATACAGTCTCCTAACGGCAATTCTGTCTGCTTTTAGAGACAATGCATTACTGCAACTAGAGTCAGAATTTTTCATTCTGCCTCCTACAGCACAGGGAATCCACAATCTTCCTGTAATTTTGGGAAGATGCGTTACACACGCAGGTTAATTAATTTGCTTCCATGATCAGAGAGGGGAGAAGAGTATTATGATCCCTCTTTGATATGAGTCATTCTGCAGAATCTCCCAACTTCCTCACTCACTCACAAACCAAGGACTAAGAGTAAGTGGATAGATCAAAATCGAAGGGGCAGGTAATCCATCATTACAAGTACTTACTTTTGTAATTTTGTAACTTATTTTTGTAAGTTTGATTCCTCTTCCAAAGCCTTTTTGCAGATCTGAAACAAAATCAAACTTAACTTCCAGGGGGCATCTCAAGCTCTTTGTAGACTGTCTCCTCAGCTTTGAGATACGTATTTATAAAATTACAACCAAGGACAATATATATTTTTTTCAAAAGCTGTTCCTTTCAAGGGTTCTGCAACAGATTAGCTCTAAATGAACAAAAAAGAATGAAAAAGTGATTTTATGATTATGGCTAAAGTAAGAAAAAAATAGATCTTCCTACAATGTCAAGAGCTGTAGGTTCTGCTTCAATTTTTCTAATAGATTTTAAATCCAGGAAAAGCACTTTGTAATAATATTGTTAGGAACTAATGTGGCTCCAAATGCTTCCCGAGAACAATACGAACAATGTCCTGTGAAGCCTAGAGCAATGGTAATGGGCTTGGCAGGTAGCTGGATATTGGGACGAACTGAAAGGACAATCTGATGAAGAGCTGAAGGGCACATGAACAAACTACATATCAGGTCTGAATGTGAAGACTTTAGACCAGGCTTGATGTAGTTATGAATACCACCTTAATAGGCAAGTTCTTAGTTTATATCTTACACAGTGTTAAGTAAAACCTATTTATACCACAAAACTGCTACCCTGCAAAACCCCAAGTTTCTCCTACCAGTACCTTTACCATAAATAATACTAAATGAATCCAGCTAAACAGTATAGGAATATCCACAAGAGGAAATAGAGAACTTAAAATATAAAGATAAATCTAATTTATGACATTATTTTCCCCATGTATTAACCACTATGAGCAAACTGTATTTTAGGAAAAATCTCCAAAGTTATCTACTCAATTACCTGAGTTGAGTAGATACTGACTTGAGTACCTACTCAGCTTCAGATAGAAGCTATCCAGAGTCAGTCGTAATTCAGAATGGAAAAAGGTAAGACTTAAAACATGCTCATTCTTTTATTCATTTCATTACACACATGAGAAGAATTATTTTGATACAAGTTTCACAACACCTTATCTAAACCTTTTCCCTTGAGGAAAACCACAGCTAAGATTCTTGTGTTACATCCTGGTACAAACGCTTGGCTTGCCTTAGTTTCAGCAAGCATCTCTCAAATAGGAAATCAAAGTAGCATTTTTTCAGTGTTCTACATTTGTTGGACTCACTACAAACAACTGAAACTTCATTTTCAACTCCAAGAATAAACAGGAATGGAGAGAGATTAGATTACATAACAGCAATGATTTCTGCTACTACAGAAGGGGTTAGTATCCATAAAAGCAGAAAAGGTCCCAAGCTGCATTGTACTGTTTTCTTTCAATTTTGTCCTTGTATGCATCATGACCTTGAGAAACCCTTTAACTTCCCTGTTCTTTAGTTTGCTCTAATAAAACAAGATACACATACTTGCCAAAGTGTATTAATTATGAAGACTGGTGACACAAAGTGTCACAAAATAGAAATTAACACCAACTCTCAGCTTAATTTGTAACCAAGAGCTGAATTTATGGCTTCCATTTAGAGATGATAGCAAAATTACTTGTGCTGAATCAATCCCACAGACAACAATTACATGAAAGAGCCTGTACTTTACAATCCAGATTGTCAGTCAGAGCCATGTCTCCAGAACAGCTATCACATGTCCTCTAACTGGTGCAGCAATCACAATGAGAGAGCAGTCAGCACTGGAGGCTTTGTGGCATTAACCAGCTGTCAAAATATAGCTCAGCTCTATGGGAACACACCAAACATTCCCAGACACTTGCCTCTAAGTTTACAAACACTCCATAAACAAACATCTAACAGGAGAGAAACGCTCAACTGTTACATTGAGGGCCAATGGTACATGGAATACAAAATATGATCTAAGATCATCTAACAGAGATAACCAGAGCTCCTTAACAAATCAAGACTGTTTCCTTTTTGGTATCTAGTAGGTAAAATAAATGTTTTAGACCACAAGGTGTGCAGAGAGAAGTCAGTAACAGCCAACCCACAGAGCAAAGAGGAGTGATGCAGATGCATAAAAAATGACTCAAACATGTTCGAAAGCCAAAAGCTTTAAGACCGTTTAGAAAACTGCATGACAACTGTATCCAGCAGGGGTGGAAAACAAAAAAGGCAGCAGGTAGGAGAGAAAGATGGAGAGGAACTTTAAAATTACTACTTCTGTTGCTGGCTTTTACCTTAATCATCCAGGGGACACACTTTGATGGCCCAGATTCTGGGAAGCAGACAGCACATGTAAGACTTCATCTCCAGCAACTAGCAGATACAGAATTCTGGATTATCAGAGATAATATACCAGAGATTTTAGTCTGCTTACCTTGTTCAAGTCACAAGCCCTAATTATATTTCAAATAATTATTTTCCCTCATCGTACCTCTGCTCCTGTTGCTTCTGGAGTGGTTTAGCCACTGCTTTTGGCATAGCTTAGAGACATAAATATCCCTGCTCCAGCAAGCTATAGCAGTACATGGGAACACACAGTTTATTAAAAGGAGCAACAAAACCATGAGTGGACTGATACGATACAGAAAACTTCTACCTGATAATTTCTAGTTTCAAGACCTAGGAATTAAATTCTCTGGGAAATAATAGTTTTCCCAAAACTGGGAAACAAGCACTCTACAATTTAAGGGAATAAAGAACTCATGTGTGTTTGGAACACAAGATAACACCAACTTCATTTTTTCCTTTGAAGCAGTGGAATCCCTGTCACGATGCATTCCAGGGACCACAACTAGCTACTTCAGCTGAGCTCCTAAATAAATTTGTCTTCTTAGGAGAAGGCATATGCCAAAACACATGCCAGGAACAGGCATGATGGATACAACAGCCCTGACTAGAATTCAGCTCCTCAGCAGGCTCAGCAAAATCAAGCTGTATCACCTGTAAGTTTAGGGACTGGTGTGATGGCCTGTTCCTGTTGTACTAAAGGAGATGAAGGAAAGGATTAGTCCAGGTGCACAGAGGCAGGGAGAGCTCCCGAGAATTGGGCTGTTATACACCCAATTCTCGCAAACCCCAAATCAGGATGTAAGACCTTCCTGGTACCAGTCAGGCTAACTTTATACATGCACAGTAGGCTCCAAACTGTGTCTGTATTAGTACCCCAGCAGTCTGCTGCTCCAGGCCACTACTAGCTTCACCAAAGACCCTTGCAGCCCTCGAGCCTGTGTCAATCCCAATCCCAGCAGCTGCTTTCTTTTTGTTTTCTTCTTTATTTTTTTCAAAGAAATTAGTGCAGAAGTTTCTCTTTTATCTTTCATTACTCACACCCACGAGACTCTTCTCTGCCCAGCCCTGCTGTCTGGGTTCTTTCCCAATCTCCAAAACTCAAACCTGTGGCATCTAGAAGCATTTCTAAGTAAGGAAAAATAAACTAGGATTTAAAAAAACATGAGGGAAATAATAATAAAAAGAAAAAAAAAAAAATCATCAAACCAGCAGATACTTTTGCTGTGGCCCAAAGACTTCTATAAAGATTTAACACTTCTGGAGCTTGAAGCTCATTTAAGTAACTAAGTTGATACTGTCTTTATGCTGAACCTGTTTTACATGCAACTCAGAAGACTACACTTGTAAAAGAAAAGCTTGAACTCAAAGGTTCCCAATGCAGGAGGGCTTTTTCATTTGCTGAGGAAAGAGCAAGTTTGGATTTTTATTTTAATGCCAATTAAAATACATTTCTGGCTAAAATGGTTTAAATGTTTAGAATAAAACTCAGTAATACTGAGGCTTTTGTGGAGGACATCAGGGATATGCACAGAGCTAGTCATTCGCACTACATTTGTAGTCTGTTGCTAATGCAAGATTTCTGCATGGGCAAGATAACTTCAGCGCAGCATGTCTTTCAGCTGATCTTTTTCTTCCATAAATGCTCCGTTTCAAGACATTAGTCAAAGCCTTTTTTTTTTTTTCCCTTCCTTTTCTCCTTTGTCATCTCTTTGTGAGGGCAACTGGGTTGGTTGTTTTTTGTTTGTTTCAGAAGGAACAAAACCTAAAAGCAGCAAACCAGACACTGGCAGTATCTTCTAATCTCGCACTGGGTGCTGATCTTTGCTTGAGCCACAGAATTTCATCAGACGGATCACTGGCTCATTTCCAAACAGCAGTTCCTCTTTTACCAGGAAGCTGAAGGATGGAGCCTTCTGAGAAAACACTG
Organism: Agapornis roseicollis; assembly: GCA_002631895.1. Taxonomy (NCBI): domain Eukaryota; kingdom Metazoa; phylum Chordata; class Aves; order Psittaciformes; family Psittacidae; genus Agapornis; species Agapornis roseicollis. The sequence goes on along the minus strand of NDXB01020263.1, from coordinate 47,562 downwards.
AGCAACTTTTCTGGAAGCTTACACACATTTGATTGTGTCTATTTCACATGCATTACTTGAATATTATGTAAGTATTTCAGTGTGGTATTAAAAAAGATGAAGATCCATCTGAACATATGCATTTTAACCTATCTTAGCACATACTTCTTTCAAATTGCTCCTCTTCCTTTGAAAATACATTTTTGAATTATGAGACAGTAAAGATACTACAATGCAGTAGTTAATAGGTGGCTCCCATGTTCTGTATACTTATGTATACAATTACAAATTAAATTATGACCTCTATTACCCAAATGATTCATTCAAAATAGCAATAATAGCCTCTGACATGTACTGCAGGCATGACTGCTAGCAAACTCCATCGAAGTTGCTTAACATCTCTGATTAGAAGACATGTTTTCATTTACTTACTGAATTAACTAGTTTTAACCACCCAATTCAAGTCCACAGACTTTGCAGATTTTCTGCCTCAAACGGATAAAGGAATTTTTAAGTTTCATAAAAAAAAAAAAATAAAAATCAGGGGTTTTTTAGGACATGGCTAGAAATCCCCTGGAATGTACTTCAAAGACACAGGTATAGTTAAAAGCAAAATATGAGATTAGCATCTTAAATAGATGTCAAACTTTTTTTTTAACAATTTCTCTCCTTTGAAATTAGGGTAATTCCATCCCTCAGTGACATTGTGAAAATTCTCTGAAAAAATCTGAGCAATTCTAATCACAAACACAATACAAAGGACAAGAAAATTACTGAAAATGTTTTCAGAGCAGTTTAAGCAAACAAACCACAACAAAACCAACATATGATTCCCAGAGAATTAAAGGACAAGAACAACAAAAACACTCCCCACACACACACCTTCCTCTAGCCTTTACACATTTGTGGGAGCTACCACATAACTACAGATTGGACTAGTTGTACTTTGATTATTAATCTTTGCATTTTCCAACATTTTAAAACCTCAGTTTTCTGGCAGGCAACTGGAGACATGATATACACCCAGTGTCTGGAACTGCCATGATTTCAGCTCAGTGGGTTCTTCCATGAAACAAAAGGACCTGTTCTGCCAAAGGACAGAAGGCCTGATTTCTATCCCACTGCATTCCTTGTTCCCAAGTAGCCTTGTTAGGCAATCATCTTTCTTTGTAAGTGGAAAACTGGAAACTTGTCATTTCAAGTGACTGCATAATATATGAAACTGTCTGCCAAAAGTACTCACGTGTCATACCTGCCTTTCATACTTTGCAAGAATTTCATTGTCTTCTAACACTCTTGGATATGGGCCACATCCAACTACACTTACGCCAGACAGAAACAGTTACATCATCAGTACAGTATCTGGGATTTTTCCTTGAATACACAAGGTAGTAGATGAGTAATGTGCTAACCCAACAAGTCACCAGGTTCATCTTTCTCAGGAAGCCCAGTGCAACAGTCTGTGCTTCCTACCTGTTCCTAGTGCAGCCTAACAATGAAAATTCAATTCTATTCAGTTAAATTCTATTAACTCCATTTAACTCAAATAATAAATAATAAAATAAATATTTTGCAGACTCACTGTTCACCTCCTTTTCTGATTTTTTTATCAGTAGTATCTACCCAAACATATAAATTTTCCTTTAGATAGCCTACAACTTTTAAGATCCAGGGTACGGCATATCTAAGTCACAGTGACAGAGTCCTTCAGGGAATAGATGCAGCACTTACACATGACAGGAAATAAAAGCTCAGAACCAAGCAAAACTGAGAAGAACCCATCTAAATCAGCCTCATAGCTTGAAAGTTTCTTCTGCTTTTCCAGGTATACTGGGCAGAGGTGCAGGAGACAAGCTTTCCACGTTGCAAATGGAGCAAAAATCAAACTGAACTGCATGATCCTCGTTCTCTTGAGCACTCACACTGAAGTCAAGAGCAATTATTTGAAATAGTACACGTGTCTCTTTACAAGGAGGCATAAGCTTGCAACTGCTCTAACACACCTAAATATTCTGAACTTGGACACTAACTAGAATATGAACAACAGAAAATAAGTCAGAAGGCAGACAAGAGAGGAACCCTTATGTTTCATACAAAGCATCATGAGGAACCTTTTTCTTGTTCACAAAGAGCCAGCTTGGAGGCAGAAATCAAAATTATTAAAGCTGTACCTTCATAGAGAAGGGTTAAGGTTTAGCAATAAATACAACTTTGCAGGATGAAGTAAAGCATGTGTATGGCTGCACTAATATAACAGAGACCTTTTTTAATTTCATCCGATAAAAACTTACATTAGCCCCTGAAAATAATCAGGACTTTGAATGTTTCAACAGGCACTGTGGAAAAAAAAAAAACTAAACCAAAACAACAGAAACATAGATCAAAGCATATAGTAAAGCATCAGCCATCAAACTCTGGAGCCATAACAACGGCTTTATAATCTAAAAAAGATTAAATGGCTGCCATTTTAGAGTGTTTCTGTGAGTGAGAGATAAATGAGAACATGGTAAAGGTCCAAAATATACCAGCTGAATAAAACTCAATCTGTTACAATTTCCAAGACAACACACTGCTATATGAGCTTTATCAGAAAAAGCATGGGGAGCCAAGCCAATTTTGCTCTGACCAGGGAAACCTCAGTCCTATATCTCAATGGCAAGAAGGGCCAGTGTAACAAAGACTCTTTGAAACATGGAAAAATCTAAGAAAGACAAAACAGCTACTGTGAAAGAACCAAAACTTCTATAACCTAATACATTTCCAGATGTAGGATTTTAAAGCAAAACACGACTTTATTTGTATACCCTTACACTTCACAGTAATGTCATATCAGCTCTTTTAAAGTATTTTACTAAATAAAAAAAAAAAATGCAACCTGTGTCAGACTCCAAAAACTTTACACACTTGGAGAATTGCTTGATCACAGTACAGCTGTTCTGAATTTTACTCCAAGTATCCACAGTTCTATTGACTTCACAAAGCATTTTGAAAGAGAAAAGCCTCCAGCTATAAGCAACTTTTGAATGTCAGCTCACTGTACTACCTCCTGTACTGCAGCTATAAACACTCATGGGGAATGTTAATACTAAACTCCAGTCATTAAAAGGAAAATCTTTTAAGTTGCTCCTTTGAAGAGATTCAGACAAGCAAACTAATTATTGTGACAGATCCTGGAAGCATATGATTGCAAACTGCAGAGGGCTTGACAACAGCACAATGGATTTTGTTCAGAAGAAAAAAAAATGGGGGAAAAACCCCAAACACTTCCATTCCTTGAAGGTGACTGGGAGACTTAATTCTGGTCAAAATATATTCTACTATATCCCTTTTTTTTCCCTCTGGAGTTTTACCACCCATTTCTAAATAAACACTAATGTTGTACACATTTTCAAAGACCATACTTGGTTTTTGCTCCAAAGCTGGGACACCAGTAAAACCAGTAAGGTTGCAAAAACAATTAATTAAGGATGCAGAAAAATGACTGATCTCAGAAATTCATTATACTGCAGTATACTACTTCCTGCTAATATTACCATTGGTTACTTGTTTTAACAACGGACTCTCTGTGGAAGTGCTATGTTTCCAAGGAGCTGAAGCAAATTACCATCAGTCTCCAGGAGGAATAAAGTAAGAGAGAGAATCAAAGTAACCCAGCAAAGTTTCTTGAAAACCAGCTTCTGACTGTTTGTTACTTATGTAGCCTGTGTATCACAGAAACCAAAGGTCAAGGAATGAGGCAGCTGAGCAACAGGAAAACAAAGCTTTTTTTGCTATTCTGTGATTTAAAACATTTCACTGCAGACCTTCTTTGTATAAAATGTCTTTCCAAGATGAAAGTACTGAACTACAGCTGACTTTTCTGCAAAACACTCAAATAAAAGGTATAGAATAAGAAAACAAAGCACAGGAATACAAAATGAAAAAGTGAAAGATGGGTTTTGAAACAGTCCTGACAAACACGCTCTATCAAAACTGATGTCACCAGAAAATGTTATGTGAAAATGTGTTTTACAGTATAGAATTTGAGGTCTCAAATTAATTTCTCTCTTGGTTAAAGTGATGTCAAAATCAGGTCTTGCTATTTTCAGACTTAACAAAAGGGTCAAAGGGTATTTTTTTTGAGGAGTTTCCTTTTGGGGGGGAGGGTTAGTGGGACAAGGGGACACAGCCCTTAACAGCTACAATGGTTAAAACAAGTGTAGCAGAAGGGAAAAAAAATATTGCCTTCATTAATATTTAAATCAAATGGGCCGTCTGGATAAAGTCAGGGAAATTTCCTTCTTGAAACACAAGATAGACGTAAGTAAACTCATGCATTTGTACTGTAATGTTGATGATGTTGTTACTGTGCCAGACAAATTATAACCATATTTAGACCTTTGTGAGCAAATTCTTCTGTTTCTGATCTACAGCAACAGAAAAACTAGTTTAACTGCTTTTGATCTGTCTCAAAATATTGTTCAAAGTCTGGAGAGCCCAAGTAACTCAAGTCACTATCTAATTCTTTCTTGATATGACAGGCTGTATGGTATTTGAATATGTGTAGGCAAACCAAAGTCTATCAGAAACAGATAAATATGGTTGACTTTGCAATAGGAAAAGGCTCTAGGCAAAGTGAAGTACATATTTTTCTGCCTTTTGGTTGGCCTATGAAGTAAATTTTCCCTGCTGGGTTATTTCTAGCACTGTTTGCACTGGATGTAACCAACAGGATAAAGTTCATCTATGATCCCATCTTGGGCCCCTTTACATCTCTCATCAGCACCTTATGCTGCCGTGAGATCCTTGGCCACATCACTGCTACCAATTCAACCCTTTCTACTAACCTATAAAGAATGCAATGTTTTGATCTGCACAGTTGGAACATGCAATCAAACATCTTAAAAACTGTTTCAAAGTCAAAGCTTACATTATCTTTTTTTTTAAGTATTTGGCAATACCTCAAGATTCAGAGCCTGCCCAGAGTGCTAGTGTTGTGCTCTGAGAAGTAGAACTTCAACATGTATATCATGTGAGAACCAGCTTAGAAGTACATTTATCAAATGCATAGTTGGAGGCTACCAGTCTCTGGTTTCCAGGATCCACATTAAAAGAACAGAGGCAACCAGCCTACTCCTTCTCAACATGTTTCTTGCTAGGGACATTGTCACTGACTTTAGCTGTTATCACTTAGCTGTATGAACAAACATTTTCACCACAGGTTATTTATGAATCTCATAGGTACCTGATGTCATATGGCACTACACGTTTTCAGAGAAAAGCAGCAGCTGTACTGTTTGACTTTGCAGGGAAATAAAACTAATGGACACAAGGTGCAAAGGCTCTTTATGCAACCTCTCCAGCTATCCAACTCAAGCTGAATACAAATTTCGAGTGTGCTAATTCCATATAACATGGGAATGTTAAGAAAAATTTGAGAAAAACTGAAGTCATTGCACTGCATATAAATACTCAGAGGCTGAGAGGGCAGGCTTGCATCTCCCATTCTTTGACCTACAACTTGTGACTGCAAGTGGTGACTGCAAGTGGTGACTGCACCAAACATGCAACAGCGGCTCTCCATAGCTTCCGCCTTCCCTGTTTTCATGTCCCTTCTCCAACGGGAAAGGGTTCTGCTCACTGATAACCAGAATATGCCTTTGTTGCAGTTTATCAGATCAGCATTCAGTAGATTCAAAAAGAGGAATCTGGTTAAGTGTGAAGATTTGCAAGCTCAGCCAATCATAACCTCAGGTAAACAGAAGGATGATATGATGCTGCTGTTCTGGTTTTCCACAATTGCTTCCAGGGAGAAGCAGAACATGGCTCCAAGACATACCAAGCAAGAGTCTAACTGGAATCTATGGAAAGATGAAATGAACCAAAAAACTTTTCCAGCTTCTTTTTCGAGATGACAAACCCTTCTCCATTAGTCCACCCATTTTCTCCCCATCTTATTAACACAGTTGCATGGGCCCACAAGATACGAATTCTTCACATAAAAACATAACTTTAAGTTAAATGAATTTCCCAGAAATTTTACAGTACATCATAAAGTCCAAAAGAACACACAAGAAAACTCACATAGTCTGAAGGCTATTTACCTTCCCCTGAGATGCTGGCAGAGACATTTACCTCAGCTTTGTTCCAGCCTTGATGCAACACTGTAACCTGCCACTTACATGGAAGTTTTTCCAGTTCCCAACCAAGAATTGCTCAGGCTGCATAGCACACATGGCTAAGCTCAGCATAGTCAGTCTTAATGATGCTGGATGAGATCTAAGGCAACTAGCCCAGGCAGACAGCTCAGCACTTGCCCTGCATGTAATGTGGCTGGAAGCAGACTGTGCAAGATGACAACCCACACTGGGATCCTCCAACCAGGAACTGCACTCAGGCTATTGCAATATGAAGAACAAGCAACAACTGAAGAAAACATGATGCATTACCCACTTCCCGAGAAAGCAATTTACCCAAACTACATGAGGAATCAAGCAGAAGCAGAACAATTTTGCTGTCCAGTACATAGGAACTCTTGCTGTCATATCTCTTCAGAGTCCTACATCGAGCTCCAGACATTTCCCCTGCCCTACTTCCCCCTATTGCTTCATGCATTGAGCACAGATGGTAGAGTGCCACACTATGGTATTTATATACAGACTTTAAAAGACTTCCACAGTATAGAAACTGATGTATTGCAACATAACTTCTTTGCAGCTTTGCAAATTGCCTAACAAATTACTCTGGGAGATATAATAGTTAAGCAATTTAGTAGGGGTGTTAAACAGAGTTTGGAAAATAAGACCCTGATCAGAAGATGACAAGTATGCTCCTCTTGCTTACTTGCTGCAATTCCATCTGTAACTCCAAACAGAATCATAGAATAGTTAGGGTTGGAAAGGACCTTAAGATCATCCAGTTCCAACCCCCCTGCCATAAGCAGGGACATCCCACACTAAACCTTGACACCCAAGGCTTTGTCCAACCTGGCCTTAAACACTGCCAGGGAAGAAACACAACTTCCTTGGGCAACCCATTCCAGTGCCTCACCACCCTAACAGGAAAGAATTTCTTCCTTAGATCCAATCTAAACCTCTCCTGTTTAAGTTTGAACCCATTACCCCTTGTCCTGTCACTACAGTCCCTAATAAAGAGCCCCTCCCCAGCATCCCTATAGGCACCCTTCAGATACTGGAAGGCTGCTATGAGGTCTCCATGCAGCCTTCTCCTCTCCAGGCTAAACAGTCCCAACTTTCTCAGCCTGTCTTTGTATGGGAGATGCTCCAGTCCCCTGATCATCCTCGTGGCCCTCCTCTGGACTTGTTCCAACAGCTCCATGTCCTTTTTATGTTGAGGACACCAGAACTGCACACAATACTCCAAGTGAGGTCTCATGAGAGCAGAGTAGAGGGGCAAGATCATCTCCTTCGACCTGCTGGTCATACTTCTTTTGATGCAGCCCAGGATACGGTTGCTTTCTGGGCTGCAAGCACACACTGCAGTCGACTCATGTTCATTTTCTCATCAACCATCACCCCCAAGTCCTTCTCCTCAGGGCTGCTCTGAATCTCCTCTTTGCCCAACCTGTAGCTGTGCCTGGGATTGCTCCCACCCAGGTGTAGGACCTTGCACTTGGCATGGTTAAACTTCATGAGGTTGGCATCAGCCCACCTCACAAGCATGTCAAGGTTCCTCTGGATGACATTCCTTCCCTCCAGCGTATCCACCAAACCACACAGCTTGGTGTCATCGGGAAACTTGCTGAGGGTGCACTCAATCCCACTGTCCATATCAGTGATAAAGATGTTAAACAAGATCGGTCCCGACCACAGGAATAATACCAAAAGCATGCAGACACAAACAGGCATTTTTTTAAGTTGCCTTTAACTCTTATTAGGCAGCAGGATGCTCTTATTAACTAAAGCAAAACTAAATGCAGCTGAACAAGGATACAGTCTTCCATCTTGGTCTGCCTGGGACACCTTGCTGATAGCAAATGTTTTCAATTACATGCGTCTGGCATCCTTTTTTGCGCTTAAGAAAACAAAAAAAACTAGATATGGCTTTCTTTGAAGTATTTGAATACTCATTCCACTGCCTCACCATAGTGTCTGAGAAGTGTTAAGTATGCAGCCTAGCTTGGAGAAATGCTAATTCAAAACAGAGCCCTGTAACATTCATGGTTTGTTTGAAGCAAACAAAGAAAACTTCCCTCTGTTAAGACTCACTCAAAAATGTTTTTAGTATTAGGATCAGCTTAGCCACTGGAAAGCAGCATGAAGTAGTAGTAAGAAAGTCAGATTTATTAAANCCAGGCTATTACTCTGACATAATGGAATAATTGGCTGTAATGGGAAATGCTGACTGAGATGATGCCAAAAGGACTGCCACAGAAAAAAAAAAAAAAAAAGAAAAAAAAAAAAAAAAATAAATAAAAAAAAAAAAAAAAAAAAAAACAACAAAACCAACCAACCAACAAAGCAACAAAGAAAAAGACCAAAACCATAATGCAAATAGGTAGTTTTTTAAATCTGGAGATAATGCCAAAATCCTTCCAGAGCCCCAAAATAAGATTTGTTTGTCAATGGGATGAAGTGTTCTAGAGAGTAAAAAACTCTCAAGAACACCACCACATCAGTATGTGTGTATCAAAACATTCTAAGTAAATTTAGAGCATCACTGTCTGTTGAAGTGTGCAGCAATTTTTCCAGCAAATGACAAAGCAGTTGTCAGTTAAATTTAAGGAACTGAAAACAAATGATTATTTTTCCTGACTTCCATCACAGATGTTATTATAAAGTCTAGTTAAAAAAAAAAAAAAAAAAAAAAAGTAATTTTCTGTTTGACTGTGTCCCTTTGACAAAACTGAATACAAGCTATGTCATGGCTTTCAGAGTATTTTTAGCTTAATAAAAGATTTCCATTTTAGGTCATTAGAGCCAGAGTACTGCTGATAAGTAAAATCAGTTTTGTTATCAAACAGATTAGGTTCAGCTCCTTGTTGCTCTGGCAATTAATTTCTCATCATTTATTTCATGTGGTCAGACAGGGTAGAAAGGTTTCCTCCTGGACATTTTTCCATCTAGAGTTCTGAATAATTTTACAAGTTTCATCTATCATCAAGTTCAACTTTGCTCTAACAGCAGCAGCAGAACTTGTACCCACCCAAGTGCAAATCAGTTTAGAAGCATTTAGAATGATTATGTTTACTTAAGCTTTTGTATTTAACTGCATCAATCAAAGAACAGACTTCAAGTGGAATGCCACGTATGATTAGACAAGGATCAGCTATGAGAAGCTGAGTCAATCTGGACACTGCAAATTGCTGAAATGCAGTTATAACAATGTTATTCATTTTAACTAAATATATTTTGGCCTAGCTACATTAAATAAATATACAAGTCCTCATATTCTTCTGAGAGAAAATGGGGATTATTTGGTAAGTTAGCTATAATCACATATTACAAAAGATAAACTGCTCACTCATCCCTAAGAAAATAATTAAAAGACTTATTCCACTTTTTATACAGGATTAAGTATTTACCCACAATATATAAAGCACTGGAAAGTGTTACGAAAAGCCCTATCACTGTTTTAACAGCTTGGAAAGAAAAAAAGAATAAAAAAGTTGAAATTTCATTTTTTTTAAAGTACATCAAATTGTGCTCCATGATCCAAGAACAATTTTCTATCTGTCTTTTGGTTTCAGCACCAATATACATACTTATAATTTTTAAGAATAGATTTAACCTAATCTCTACTGCAGTTAGAAATGCAATTTATATAATTTATACTTAAAAATATATATTTGTATTCCCATAAATATACACATAATTTATGTTTTATTTATATAGTCACTAAATGCGCTGTGTACTTCAGCGCTGCTTGGAATCCCGTATGCTATTTTAATATATGCTTGAAACTCAGCTGTGAATAAGATCTCCACTAACTCCATACAAGAAATGGGCATGGAAGTACTTCTCAGTTAAAATTTGGCCCTTCAAGCAAATAGGTTCTAGGGTTATAATAAATATTAAGTATTCAATAATGAGTATTGAAGATTTCTTGTCAAGATTTGCCTTTTAAAAGGGGAAGGGAATGCTACAACACATTACATTCAAAATCAGAATGCAGATCTGAGAAGCTGAACACATTGCTGCAAGAAGTTGGTAGCTCCCAGCTTCAAAGTTTTGAAATCAAGCTTACACAATGCAAAGCTCTACAGACAGAAAGAATGGCTTCACAGTTGTTAACTAGTAAAAGAATAAGGAAACAAGCAACAGTACAACACACAAAAAGTTGAGGAGATTGAAACTAAAAGCGGATTTTAGTCACAAGAGGTCCTTTGATTTGTCCTTTTCTCTAGCTAGGAGACACAACAAAGAAAACAATTCAAAATAAGGAGAGACAATAAAGAGCTGTCCTGTTTTGGCTTCTCTTCCCATTCCTTAAATACATATCTATATAAACATCCAAGCAAATAAACATTTCTCTTTGCCTCAACTGCCACCCACTGGAAAAGGAAAGCAACATTAATTCTGAATTGCAATACTCTAAATAGGTCAGAAAACCACCCGACAGATATTCATACGGATTACATTAAAGATCTGGGATGCTTGAAAATCTTAATGGCACTACTAGAAATAAGCAAACTTGCAAATTAAACTGAAAAACAGAATACAGCAACAAACAACAGCTTCCCTCCCCTGTCCCAGCCCCTGCCAGTGGGCATTTGGGTTGCAATGCAGAAGTCTTAGAGAGGAGATACTTCTCTCACAGGGCAGTGGGTCAGGGCCAAGATACCTGCCAAAGCTGTAATACTGCTTCAAGCTGTATCTTCCTGCTCTCTAGTTCCCTAACACGATTTTTTCCAGGCAGAAGTGCTGCCTATTGACCTCTGGTTTTGCCTGTGCTTCCCAAACCTCTGTGTTGGGGTTGAAAGAACTAGGTAACTGGGTGTGCTGGTATCTCATTTTCCCTGAGTGAATGGGGGAAGACATGTTCTAATGCAATGTCCCACTACATTCAGATCAAACAAAAACTGGATGCATTTTAGCTCTTAAATTACATGGAAAAAATTAGGCCCATATTAAGAAGCTCTTGCCCCTGGGATACTGTTTCTTAGATAAACCTGTCAAACAGAAATCCTGTCAGCTTCTGCCAATTATCAAGGAACACAAGCAAATGTAGCACATGAGAGCTTGTACGATTTCCTGACAGGCAAATCTGCTCTGGCTATTTGGCAATCAGCATCCCCAAGTCATTAGTAAAGAATATTTTAGTTCAGTGAAGGCCAGTCATCGGCCAACAGACACATCAGGAAACAGCCAAACTCTTGTTGAGCAATTCACAGCTCAGCATGAACACAGCGTCAACAGACCAGCACACTGGATACGAAGAAATGCAATCATCATTGTTCAGTGAGTGCAAGAACCAGACTATTGAAAAAAAAAGTTTCTTTAAAAACCCCAAACTGGTTATCTACCAATACTGAAAGTGTCTATAACCAAATCTATTCCTTCACATGCAGAGGTTCTTGTATGACTGAAGGGTTCAAATACAGGTTTTATGTCATCTATAAAAGGAACAGAGTTTGTTATCAAGATGAAAGATCCTGGCAGCACCTACTTGATTTAAGACAGCCATCTGTTCTCTCTCTCCCAGGAATATATATTAAATACATGTTTTAAAATAAGCAAGAATAAATCTTGCTTTTCCAGTAAAATATTCTGTGTTCAACTGCATTCTTTAGCAAGTCAAGTATTTTCTTCAACAGGCACTAACATAATCAGAAACGTACAAAATGCTCGTTTGGGTTACAGTCATGCCAGCAAAATGCAGCCACCCAAAAGCACTACAAAACCTATCACAAATATCTCAAGATAACATTCAGGACAGTCAGTGTCATGTTTCAAACATGATAGTCTTTCAAAGTTATTGCTCTATGTATATTTATCTAAACTTTCCTTCAGAATACAAATTAAGAGCATATAACAGGCCCTGGTTACTACTGGCTGGACTGTATCTTCCTACCAAATTTTCCCACAGAGGGCATTTTGAAAAGGAAGGACTGTTTCTTTTAAGAAAGAAATACAATCTCCTCCTAGAAAAGCATAGTTCAGTCATAGCTTAGCTACACTGCCTTTGTACTCACTGGGGAATTTCCCAGAAAAAGGCAGACTGCAGAAGACAAGCTTAACCTCGAGCTTGGCAGCTAGGCATTTCTGATCATCTTTTCCAGTATTTGTCTACATGTTCAAGTATCTAAATCTTGAGAAATCTGGCTATAAGTTAAAGAAAAAAATCTTTAACATCAGAAAGAAAAATCTGGTTATTGCAACTAAAAAATCCTTCTTCCCCTCAGCTGTTCCTCATATTGAATACTGATGTATTTGATCCACTGAAGTAAATTAGGAATTACTGGTATGATGAAAAGCAAAGTGGTACTGACAAACACTCAGATTTCTTTAGTTCCTTAAGCAGAAAAAACATGGCAAAGCTTAAACTTCACTTCCTCAAGAAACCAGACAATATGATAAAGAAACAATTATACAAGAAAATAGTAATGGTATATAAAGATGTATAAAAATAATAAAAATAGGTGTTGATATGAGGAATAAAAAAAAAAATAATCAAACACACAAAGTGACTTGAGTACTAAAAAAACATTCAGTTTTCTTTCTTTATCATCTCATCATTTGTCAAACAACAAACAACTAGGTCTAGGCTTTCAGCTCCAAATCAGTAGCACTCACAACTTCATAGCACACGGGTGGGAAAAAAAGCTGAGGCTGAAGTTTAGATTTACTGCATGTTTCAAGATAAACTGTATTTATAGCAGATAGCTAGGATTAAACCAAGCCTATAAATACTTAAGTCATTTATGAGACTGCAAAAGACTAAACATAACACAAACCAAAACCACTCATGTACAAACATACATCCTATTTTAGAGGTTTTCAGTCACCCAGGAGATGAGAAACAAGACACTGATTCAGACAACTGCTCCGAGCCCAGTGAGGCAGAAGGGCCTTCAGCCCACATGTACCTCTTCAGAAAACAGAGGGGCACCCTTACTAAGCTGTTTGTGAAGAGCTTATTTTAGTAGGGCCTCTTTGCCACAGACACATAAAATACCTACTGCAATGATACCCTGACCTATTAAGCAGTCTTCTAGGAGCTATCCCAATGCCACTCTCGCTCCAAATGGGTAAAATCAAAACCACCCGGGTACATTTCAACCAGAGACCATAGTCTGCTCACAGCTCTAAGGAAAAGTATTAGGAGTAGTGGGATAGGAATATAGATTGCATATTTGTTTTGTTCTCAAAAGTAGCACTTTGGAATTAAAAATAACCTTGGTTCACAGGCATACAGAGAGGTGTTGTTTTGTTGGGGTTTGGGGTTTTTTTTTAACAAGATTGATGACTGGCTGATCAAATGGGAGGAGATGGCAAGTACACACACCCTCCTCCCTTAGCAGTTAGGTAAGTATCATACAAGGCTTAAAAGCTTCACGTTCATCAGTTTCATTAAGTTCTCCGTGATGGTCATTCTCAGACTATGGATCATGATTATTATCAGATGAATACCAACTATGCTTAAACGTCCTTCAATAGCTTTCCAGATAGTGCATTTACACTCAATGGCAAAGAAACTACCAGAAAGCCCATTAATTTCAGTAAGAGGAAAGATTTCTGTGGTTTTATGCACTTTCTCAGCTTGAGAAATACTTTTAAAGAACTGATTTTATGGCCCACTTCTTTGACTTGCAGCTATTGATATACACCTGTGCTGCATCACTTACATCTTTTAGTTGCCAAATCTACTGTCATAAGAAAGAGCAACAACCAATTTAATAGCTTCAAAGCATATCATCATGGATTTCAGGACACTTTTCTGCCACTGAAAGGCAGACATTATGTTTCACTTGCATACACTTGAACTTAAAAAAAGCCAACATAAAAGAATCTGAAACACACAGAATGCACATCAGATTCCCATTCTCGGTATCAGTATTTCTTGTAATAACAGAGTTTAGTCTAGATCAGACCAGAAACAGATCTCCTGCCAAGGACAGGTTTGTGAGGTCTGCAGCGCTCCTGTGCCAGATCTGTCACTTCTCTGCCTTTTGGGGTCTTTCTGGTAACAGAAGCAGCATACTGGTGCAGCTTCCACTCATAAAGGCACTACCTTTAATCTAGGTGGCCCTATAGAGCTAGAGTCAGTACATTACTTCCTACAGAGTAGACTTTCGCAGAATTATTTAAACACCATAAAAAGCTAACAGGGTAGCTCTGGCTTAGAGAATTAATGCATCTTAAAGAACGTGTAAAAACTGTTGCAGGTAGAAACAGCTGCTTTTAAATGAGAACATAATACAAGCCATTTCAGCATTATTTTACTAAGGCTGTAAAGAGCTCTCCCAGGCTCATCTCTGTTAATTGCATCTTTGCAAAGCACAGCCAAGCAGATGCAGAATGATTACTTTTAAGTGCTACTCAAGTAGCTTTGAATGGGCACAGGTAGCTTTCCCCCTTTCCCTGTTCCTCCTTGCTGTTCTTTGACTTCACATACAGCTCTAAAGAGCCAAACTCTTTATTCAGATTATGCAGGTAAAGGAAGATTCAAAGAAAGATGATGAGGTTTGTCATGAGCAAGGAAAACAGTTTCAAAAACTACTGGAACACAAGCTGGTTTGGTGCTTTTTAGCAGCTTTTGCATAGAGGCTACATTTAATGCAAGGATAATTTCAGAGTAAAAATCGCATAACCTTTCTCATCAGTGGATGATTAATAGAGGAATTCTACTCCTAATGAAGTCAGCCAGCCCCCAGACTCCTCTGGTATATCCCTTCTTGTCATCTTTCACATTCAGCTCTGACTCATCTGCAACTAACATTTCAGTCCCTGGCCTATTCCCTTTTAACACCATTCTTTTTACAGGAGGTTAAGTACGTGCTTCATAAATTCAATGAAGTGGATGGTGGACTATAGATACATAACATACTTGAACTGCATCATGAGGAGACACACCTGAGTTAGCTTTAGGGAACTTAAATACCAGCATAAATACACGCAATACAGGCACATACCTCAGCACTGGCTAACACTTGTAAAGTACCTACACCAAGGCTTGTGCCACCATGGTTTCCCTGTGGATTAACTGGACTGAACTTGGATACATCACGATGTGCTACAGTCCCACCTCCAGTTACAGTGCAGCTGCAGAGTAAGAGGTGATGAAGGAGCTCCTCTTTTTGAGAGCAGAGCCAGAGCTGAGCTCCAGCCACAGAAGAGCAACACATCCACAGTGCAGAGGGTCTGTGCCTCTGCACAGAGACAGGGTGACAGGGAAGTCCTTCAGATGGAAACAAGGATTGATGGTTACTATTAGGCCCTGAAGTACTCAATTTGACATGAACTGTAACTGAAATGACTGTGGCTTTTAGACATCAAAATAGACTCAGAGCCCTGAAAGCTTCTATGCATTTCCCAGTTATCTGCATAAAAGATGTCATCTTTCCAGGTTTTATTGCTATTTCCTTGATCTACATAGCATCAAATAGCCAAGTTGTCTTTGAGAGATTATTTTAAAGATTTCTCTTTAACAAAGGTAACTACAAAATTTCTTAAGTGTTCTAGTTGAAAAACAGTTCCTAGTTAAACAAGAAGTCCTTCTTCAAAAAGTATCTTTTCAACTACATTTAACACTGATATAGAGAATGGAAATCTGGTGTGCATGTATCTGTGTGTTACAGATTATTTGATCCAATTTGATTAAAAAGTCAAAATTATGATAGCATTTCACTGTTCCATTCAATAAGAAAATTATGACCCTACTGTATAGTTATGCCTAATGCAAATGTGGATTATAATTCATGATATACAAAATGGAAAAATGCTTGAGAATGACCTTTTGTCTGGTGAGAATACGAGCATCTTCCTGATCAATTACCTCATGCACATTCAACCAAACAGAACTGCCTCACAGCATACTCATTAACCACATGCACATCACAGCTGTGTAACATAACATAGTTTTCTATAGGTTTGTACCAGCCACTGAGTGGCAGCAATTCCTTCATACCTAAATCTGAATTATGAGACATAGGATGAAAGTTTCAAAGTATTACTAACTCTTAGTTCTTTAATGCTACTTCTAATTTTTTTTATGTTTAGCATTCCATACAACCATATACATAATTCCTAGTGAAATACCTTGTTATGTGTTTCAATTTTTAGACTGTCAAAGTTTCAAAAGTTATGTAGTTTGTTCTGATAATCATACAAAAAAAAAATCCAAATCTATGTTTTGCAGCCTTTTTTGTTTCTTTCCTCAGTATCTGAAGGCTTAATCTTGGGATGACTGAAATCTACCAGCCCAAAGACAAATATCTAATTTTTTAATACAGTCATTTTCAGGAACTAAACTAAATAGGAAAAGCTGAGTATACACATCTTGAAAAACATGCTCATGAATTATTGCTTAACCACTTAATAAGCATTTCATAGTATCTTGTTCAGAAAGCTGTATTGGTTAGAGTTGGTTACAGCTTCCTATTTGATCAGTACAACGGTGCACGGCATTATTTGACAGATGGAAAACCAAGAGGTTATTTGCTGGCTTATCACATTGTTCATGGACTAATGACTGTACCAGGCCTAAGCCCAAATAAGACTTAAAAGAAATTATACACAAGTCCATCTAGAATTTTGACACCAACCATATGTAGAAATGTCAAATGCTGTAATTCAGGCTTTAAACAAGTCTCTAAAACTAAGAAATTATCTAGCATGAGAACTGATTATAACCACACCTGTCTTCACTGCAGATTCAGTTCTGTCCTTGCAAGCATCCAACTGCCAAGAGATGGGATACAGGGCAGTATCACCCTTGTACATAAATCGCCTGCAAGAGCTCCAAGGTCCAGATTGACACACTGGTCTGCACTGCTTTAACAAACCAGAAGTGATGCAGTCCAACAGTCAGAGCACACAAGTAAACAGATGGCAGACGTAACCACAGAACGCCATAATTCAATTATTTTAATATTTCATACCCTAATGCAAATGTGGAATTCTCTAGCGGTGAACTGAACACTGTTTGTTTTTTTAAGAGATGCACGCCTGGAATGTACACAAAAGCAACAGGCACTCCTGCCCCTTCATTTCTTATTTTCTATCGCTATTCAGCTGGAAACATGACCACTTCAAAAAGATCTGATCCAAAGCCACTGCCGTGTGGGGGACTGCAAGAGTACCAACGCCGCTGGGCAGAAAAAAAACAAAACCAAAGAAGCTGGCACTACCAGACTTGGCGTTTCTGCTGTACGGAAACTCCGTGTTTCTGTGAAGCACCGCAGGGACCTCGCTGTCTCCTCGCACGGAGCACAACCAGCTCCCTCCAGCTGAGGCTGCAGCCGTACCCGCCTGTGACTCGCCCGGGGGCTGACAGACTTTCTCAGCTCAAGGTCGCGCTTCCCCGCGGAGCGATCGAGCCAGCCCCATCCCTGAACTCGGCGGCGTGGAGGCTTCGGTGGACAAAGTCCGTGTCCAGGCCGGCCCGCGGGGCTCCCGCCGCAGCCCCCCGCCCCGGGGAGCAGAGACCAACATGGAGGCGCTCCTGAGGAGGCAGCCCCACAACAGCCGGAGCAGCCCCACCGCCTCCCGCCCACAGCCCCGAGGGAGCCGCTGCCCCCACAAGCGCCTCAGGCCGCTTCGTCAGGACACACACCGGAGCGGTGGGATGAGATTGGCCGCCACCCCGCTCCCCACCAAGAGCCCCACGGAAGGCAGCCGGGCCGGAGTGAGCCAGAGCCCGTGTTGCTTCCTCATTCACTCCGCGCCAGGCGGGGCAGGAACTGCCGAGCAGGGAGAGTCCCGCACCAGGAGCAGGTACCAGCACTCACCCACGTCCAAGGAGACGTCGGGGGCCGCTGCTACGCCGAGTTTCGAGCTCCGTCCCAGGAAAAAGAGTGACTGAAGGAAGGCGGGAAAGAGCCCGCGAGTTCCCTCCGTCACGGCCCGGCCCGGCTCGACCGGGCGCTCCCCGCCCCGTACTCCCGCTCCGCCCACGGGGCGCAGCTGCGGGCCTCGCACTCACCTGCTGCTGCTGCCGCCGCCGCACCGCCGGCCCCGCCCCGGAGGCGCTAGCACCGCCCGTATGCCCCTTCCTTTTCCCTTCCTCCCGCTCCCTCTCTCCTTGGAGGCGGTTGGTTTTGGGAGCGCCTCAGACCTTGCTTTTGTGGCCCCGCGGAGGGCCCCGGACTGGCCGGGTGCCTACGCCGCTTACCTTGGTTCGAGCGAAGGGCCCTACCGCTCCCTGGCGCGGTTGAGCTGGGGAGGCTGCGGCCGGAGCGGTGTGAGTGCCGCGTCTGAGATGAGGAAATGAGTTTTGGTTTTTTTAGTGTTGTGGGTTTTAGGTTTCTGTTTGGTCGCCGAGACTCGAGGAGCACTGGTTTGAGGAGCCGGAATTCGTCCGTTGAGCGTCGGGGTGTGCTCCCGCCTGGTGGGGAGCGGCACCGAGGTTTCCTCACTCTTTTGCCATGCTCTCTCTTCCAGGTTTTTATTTGGAGTGTTATTTGCTGGTTTAAAAGCCACAGATACAATTTTAATAACGGGGCAAAGCTGGGTATGCTGTAACTCTATGAGCAGAGACGTTACCTCAGTGATTTACCTCAAGGGCAGCCTGTGCTGGTGTGCCCGAAGGCAGAGCCCTCCGTAGGGCTTTCACGTCCCGGCCAGGGCTTTTCCCCAGCCTGTTCTCATCTTCAGCTAATGAGACTTTCCTTCAAGCCTTTGTTGCTGCAATCATCAGTGTTAAATAAGGTGTTTCAGGGATGGGTGGCAGCCCAGGAATGTGTGAAGTGTAAGAATAAGAGAAAACACCGTCCTGTTCCTGCAGGAATCCAGTTGTCATCATTCTTAACTCATGCAGGCCAGGTGTAATTACTCTTCTGCTTTCAGTGTAAACGATCTCATTCTGTAACCTGTGGGGAAACTCTAGGTGTTTTTTCATGACCCTGTGGTGACTGCAGGTGTTTCTCCAGGCAGGTGCCAGAGCGTTGCCAGCAGCTGTGGCCCAGCTGCTGCAGGGCTGCAGTCATCTCAAAAGAGACAGATTCCATCTGTTTGGTGGTCAGTTTCCTTCCAGAGTATTTCACTTGTTATCTATGAGGTTAATGTTGAAGTGACTCAGTTTTTGTGTCTGACATCAAAACTGAAAGGCTGTAATGCTCACAAAATCGTTCCTGTTAATAGCTTTTTTATATGTCAAGAGTTTAATTTGAAGAAACTTATTTTAATGCAAAATTACCCTAGAGCTGAGAGATCTAGTGGATATAGTGATCTCATTTTGGGTGAAAGCAGTGGAGCAGAGTCATCTTGGGTCACTTTGGTTTTAGTTCTGTTGCAGATTAAACGAGTATTGTGTACGGATACATGTCCTTATGCGTTTTTAAGTGTAATTTAAAAAAGGAAAATAAAATATTTATCTCCTTTGGATCAGGTTATCATCTCATTGACTGTAATACTGTAATAAATTGCATGAGGACGCTCATTTAAAATTTTGTAGATTGCTGTTACACTGAAATCTGAGGAACATTATAGGCATTCATGAACATTGTGTTATGAAAGCAAAACTAAAACTAGTTTGAGTGAGAGGGGAAAAGCAGAAGTTAACTGTGGCCAAAGAGTTTTCCTTATTTCAATACTTCCAATGAAGTCTGGCAAAACAGAAAGTGCTTTAAAATGTGTTTTATTTAGTTTCGTGTTCTTTGGGTGTTTAATGTAAGTGGTCAGAAAGAGTCCATTTTGGTTTGTGACTTTACCATATAATGTTGCAGCAAGCCATTTGTTAACTACCGCTGCATTTCAGTTATTTAGGGAATCACTTTAGTGAAAGTGTTTTTGAAACATATAGTCTTTTCTTTGAACTGTGGAAAATTTTGCAAGGCCTAAAGAGATTTGCATCTTGTGTCTTCGTTTAATCAGCTGATGGGTTTGAGTTGAATTAGGACTGAGTAAAGATGTAAAAATTTGATCCACAGGAATAAAATGGAGAATCTTCTCAACTAATAGAGAAATGTGGCATTAGAGATTTGAGGTGTTTCCTGGTACTGAGACTTTCTTGCTAACTGATTATCCTCTAATTTTGCTTTTAAAACTCGGCAGTGCAAAGTGCGTGGTAATGTGCTTACAGTTGGAGATTGTCTTTCATCAGAGTAGATTCTAATGCAGCTTAGAGCTTTCTTAACACATTTTACAGGCAGTGGAGTTGCAAACGGGAGGAAAATGAGTTCTTATTGAGCAGCTTTTAGCAGTGCTCTGTGTCAACTTCTAGGTAAGTGGTAAGGCATGCTGGATTTCATTGAGATTACAGCATAACTATTGGGAAATAAAAGGTCAGTCACTAAAACAGGGATGGGGAAAGGCGTTGGGCCACAGAGATGTGGGCATTACTGGCGGTGATCCATATTTCTGAAGTGTGCCTTTAGATATTTTGTTTTAAACAATTTGAGACTGTTTTGCTTTTAGATTTCATCCCTTGGGTAGCTGGGCAGATAGTTCATTACCTCCCAAATTAACGGTAAAGTACAGCTTTGGTACAGGAAAGCTTTTAGATGGAGATAATTACTAGGGCCTCCTGCAGCTGGATTTTAATCTTGGACTTTTCCATACAGAAAAGCCTCCTTTGCCTGGGGACACTTAATTTTTTGCCATATGACATGATGATGGTAGGGAATGAAGTGACTTTGAGCCTTTTCATGTGTATAGGTAAAAAAAA
>NDXB01020263.1:0-26693 GCA_002631895.1 Agapornis roseicollis | reverse complement strand
GAAAAAAAAAAAAAAAAAAAAAATAGACAACAGAGGAAACTTTCTGCAGCAACTCTAAGTGAAAAATTTGTAGTGGAAGTTAAGAACTTGTTCTCTGAAGACTTCAGCGGTACAAAACATGTTTCCAAAAGTGTGTAATCACCTTTTGTGAGCTGAACCACTATAACTACAGTACCTGCTACCTTGAGCAGGCAACCCTGATTTTCATTCTGATGGCAGCTACTTGATTTATAGCAGGATGATTGCTTATGCAGAAGTGTCATTTCAGAACCGAAAACAATCGTGGCAGTTGTGGCCAAGTTCTTTTTCACAGTCTTGCTCTATAACAGGACTTCATTGGTCTCTTTCCCAAGCCTAACAACCAAATGCTTGTTCTCATTTCCTCTTTTCTGAGCATAGTTGGGGTGTGAAGACTCTGGTGGTGATGGGAGTTTCCATCCATTACCTTCTACATGGGTCTGTGGTCTACTGTGTAGATTCACTTTTTGAAGTGTTATGAGCATTATGTGTTGTCCTTTATTCAACTTTTCTTTAAAGTTGTGTTAAAAGACTTGTATTCTCTATAATGCTTTTCTCCTCCAAATTTTCATACTTTTCTCCTTGAGGAACATGAGCTCCATATGGATTAGCAATGACATAAATACTGAATTTGGTCATAAGAAGGTCCAGCTCTCATATATATTTGGACTGATGTCGAAGTGAAAGAGAAATTAGCCTTTCTTTTCTGAAGTCTTGCAACTTTAGAGATTCTTTTGATAATGATATAAATTAATTTCTGCTGCTTATCTTTGCAGTTTTTATATTTACTGAGGAAGGGTTTGTTCTTTGTATTAGTCACCAGGCCGTTTATTGTGACTTGCAGTTGAGTTGAGCTTTCTTCCTTTCCAGGATTTGCTTCTGTGCATGTTGCAAGTGAGCAAACTGCTGTGCCTGCATAGAGCTGTAACTGGGTCAGGAAGACTATCTGCAGGTGAGACACTGTGGTTAGGCATTACATCTAGGAGGAGCTATCATATCTCTTTAAATGTGTTGTGTTTTAGAACTTGCAGTTGCATAATGTTCAGTGCTTAATAGAGTTTAAGTAAAAATGATGGATTTATTTTGTTTTTCATGATGGATGAGATGTAGGAGTTAGCCAACAATTCTGGGGAAAATTCTGATGTCAGATGTGAGTATTTGAATTTCTACATATTTGTGTAAGCAACTTACTGTAGAGTGGTTTTTATTATCAGATGTAAGCTTTAAAAATTTGAGATTAAAACTAAGATATGCTTTGTGTCCCAACCATTCTGCAGTTTTACTCATCTGAAGGAACTTTTATATATGATTCACTTATAAACCAGGTAAGAAAATAGTTTCCTCAAAGTTTTTCTGACACACCTGCCTATCGAACATTGCAAATACTTCTGGTGCTTGATGTTTTTAAAGCCTTACTTCCTTGACAAAGTAATTACATTAGTATCTTGGACACTTTTCCCTCTTTCTTAAATGAAATATATTTTGCATGTTTGTATGGAAGATTTGCAAATGTAATCTTGGAGTTCCTGAAAGACTGAAAATCTGGACTATGTATAAAAAGAAGCCAAAAATCTCCCCAGGTCTTAAAAATAGTCACCTGCTGCCTTCCTTTGTTGAGGGTAGGAGACAGTTTCCTGCATTTTGAACATTTAAGACTGTAGTAGTCTCAAATTCTTTTTCAGAAGAATTAAAAAAAAAAAAAATCATAGAATCACAGACTGGGTTAGGTTGGAAGGGACCTTAAAGCTCATCCAGTTCCAACCCCCTGCCACAGGTAGGGACACTTTCCACTAGATCAGGTTGCTCTAAGCCCCATCAAACCTGGCCTTGCACGCTGCCAGGGATGGGGCAGCCACAGCTTCTCTGGACAACCTGTGCCAGCGCCTCACTGCCTTAACAGAGAAGAACTTCTTCCTAATATCTAATCTAAATCTACCCAGCATAAGGTTGGCTTTCTGGGCTGCAAACTCATATTGCCGAGTCATGCTGAGGCTCTCCTCAGCTAACGACCCCTAAGTCCTTCTGCTCAGGGCTTTTCTCAGTCCATTCTCTGCCCAGCCTGTATTTATGCTTGGGATTGCCCGGACGCAGGTGCATGACCTTGCACGTGGTCTTGTTGAATTTTATGAGATTTGCATGGTGCAGTCAACATGCCAGATGAAAGGGATGCCATCCAGAGGGACCTTGAAGGCTTGAGAGGTGGGCCTGTGCAAACCTATGAATTTCAACAAGGCCAAGTGCAAGGTCCCATGTTTTACGGTGCTTACCGCACACACACGCTTACGTTGGGTTTCAACATGCTAGCTGCCAGTGTTGATTGTGAGCAATGTAAGTGTTCTACTTCCCCTTATGATAGCTTTACTTTGCAAGGTTAATATGATGGTAGAACAAGGAAGTGCAATTGATGCAATTTTCTTGCTCAGCAGAGTTCTAGTCATAGTTGGTTTTACATCCCTGTTAGTATTGGAGAAAAGTGCTTTGAAAGAATCTAAATTTCTGAATTCTTGGTTTGTTTTTGAGCTCTCTTTTGAAACAATTCCATTTGATATTTGGTGTTCCTGTAAGCTGCAGGAGATTGAGATTCTATTCCTGCATAGAATAGAGGCACCACAGAGGGGGACAATTCACAGTTCTGTGCCCTGGCTTGGACAAGGCAGAGTGATGGTCAGGGGGGTTTTTTCCTGAAATATTTTGATTTGCAGCTGAAGTTGCCTCGTCAGCCAGTAAGAACAAGGTGAAGACCATCAAGTCAACAAATTTAGGCCATCACATGATTTGAGCTGTCAGTACCTTATGCTTTTGCTTCTCAGCTTCTCAGCAGCTACCATGCAATCACCTGAGGCATGCAAATCTGCTGAATATGGCTTCTGCTGTAAAGGTGAAGTTTCAAGGGTGTCAGGTATTAAGAACTCCAACATTCAGGAAATTACCAATTGACAATATTTGATGAAATTGTAAGATGTTAGGATAATGCGCATAGGTTTTGTTTTGTTTTTAACCCTGTCTTAGGGATGTTTCCAAGGATATTTTCATGGATGTTTCCAAGAACTACACTCCTGCTGTGTTCACTGTGAATCTTGGAGCATTAGAACAGGCTGTTAAGGCCTGCTGCTCTGTCACTCACAGTGACAGCAAGGTATGGCTCTTGGGTGAGAGCATGTGAGTGTGGCTCTGCCTCTGTTGTGCTTTAGCCCATGTACTCTGCTGTTGACAGTGGGCAGCTGGGAGAGGAAGGACTGCAGTCTGTGCAGTGAGTGAGCAGGGCTTGCATGGCACCGTAATGAGAGCTGTAGAACCTGGCCCCCCCCTGCCCCTGGGACAAAGGGCTAGTGTTATTTTTCAGATTATTGTCAGAAGTTGTTAATGAAAATTTTGGGATTTACTGTTTGTTTGTTTTGTTTTTTTTTTTTTTCTTTTATCAGTGTAAATTGTTATCCAGAAATGCAAACTGAAATGGCGTTAGTGTGTGTATGGCAGGGGTTCGTCTGCTTAACATGCTTGAGTTATACTATCAGACTGTTCAAACAATAACATGGATCAGTCCCACACTGTGACTGGAACAAGGCTTTCTTTGCAGAAAGGAAAATATGTCCTATTGTGACCTGGTGTGAGGATATGGGATCCTGAATCCTGATTTCATTGGTCAGCTGTACAGTTTTAAAGCATAGTTTGACTATGGCAAATGAACAGCTTTTGGCAGCTAGTGCTACTAACTTTTAGTTCTCAAGTATTAATTCTTTTTTACTTAGGCTGTATGTTTGGGTATTTTTCCTTATTAAAGTTATGATTGATAATTTTGGGGTTTTTTCTTCCAGGCTGTCCATCTTAATCAATCTACTTGGCTGTACTCAGGCATTTATTAATTAGACCATTTTTGTGTTATGATAGTCATTTAGTAGGATCTATTTTTATTGGCATAGCATATGCTGCTATCAAAAGCTGAGCATAGTATCAGTGAAAGAAGTTAATATACAAAATAAATCCCAGTAAAACTTTAAAATGAAACCAAACATCAGTAATGAAACTACAGACTGTGTGTCTTTGCGCAGGAGGAGGGTGCAAGACTGATGTCACCTGCCCCAGGCATGTCACAGTTTTATTGAGCCACACAGAGAGAGTTTGGTGTAGTTAATGTCTGGAGTCATGGCATAGGTTTTGAGTCATGCAACCCGAGATGTCAACGTGCTTCTCTTCCCCACATTGCATGGTGCCTAGAGAGAGTGTTTGGTGGAGATAGTTTTTCTGCATTCTGCTTGCCAAACTCCTATTACATGTGCTTGGTTACTGCTGTTGGTAGCAGGGTGAAGGTCAGGATTTGACATGGCTGTTTAAAATACAGTAAAATAATAAAGCCACTGAGAATATTTAGGTTTTAGAAACAGAGTAAAAATCCCTTCTCTCCCTAGGAACTTAACTGTTATAAAAATAAATTGAGGCTTCTAGCAACAGAATTCAAGAGGAAAAGCCAGTCTGCAGCAGAGCTACTTTGCAAACATGTTTCTGAAGATAGGTTATATTGTTAGAGGTACTAGAGCCAGTATTCTAGACATATTTCCTGAATGCGTTTTGCTGCATGTCTGACCTCTGTGCATCTGGGGCATTGGTGTAACTCGGCAGTCTGTTAAATCTCTTGTCAAAAAGTTAATTTTGGGGGTGTTATTCAAAAGAGACTGTAGATTTTCTGCTTTTTGATACAAGTATCATATCTTGTATTTGTTGAATCCTGATGTGTAGCCTTCCTCTTTTGCACTTTGGAAGTGTTTATGGAGTCACACCCATATTTCTGATTAGTGTTGATTGACCCTATATGTGTTTGAAGGTAATGCCACTTGGAAATGTTTTTAAGTATATGCAATTTCAAGCCAGTTGGTCTGTGATCCCTTTTATTTTTGTAAAGTAATTATTTTATGCATAATTATTTTTATTTGCATAATGTATGATTTTTATTATTTACATATTTTGTCACCATGCAGAATTCACAGAATGGTTTGTGTTTGTACCTGAATGTGTAAGATTGATCCTACCTGCATGATCTATGACACGCCTGAATGCATAGGGTGTTCTAGGAGGCTTCGTGTCCTAGACCCCCATATGTACTTTTTGTCCAGTTTAGTATTAAATATGATTTGCTACCTGTCATTCTCATAATTAAAAAGGTGCCTGTGTTTTTTTTCCTTACAGAAAGGTAAATGGAAGCACAATTCGGATATCCCTGTATTAACTGGCTGTGTCTCATGGTGTCAATACAGTGAACTCTATTGCTAAGGACAAGTAGATGCTATTTTTCTTTATTGATCACGGTACCCCAGTGGTTTTAATTTGCTTGCAAACTTTAGAGACAGGTTTGCTGTATTTTCAACTATTTTTACTCTGCAAAAGTTGTAGGGATGTGTTTGGAGGCAGTTTTTTTCCTGATGTTTCTTTACTTCCCATTGTAGAAAAGGATGTATTCTACATGCAGATTTAGAACTGTAGGGAAGCTTTTATTATAAAAAGGATGCCAGTGATATAAATCATTTGGAGGAGGAAGAGGTGAGAGAGGATGTAATAGTTCCCTTATGTTTATCCAAACTTTCTGTTTTCAGATAGGCCCAGAGTAGAAGAGAGGAAGTAATTTCTGGTCTAGTTAAATATGTGGTTTTTCCTGCTCAGCCCTGTAGGAAAAAATATAGGTTTAGAGCAACTCTGGAGCAATTTAAGGACTTCAGAACCATTGTTTGTTCTCTGCTAATGATCTTATGTCTTCCTCCTTAGCAGTGGATATTTTAAAGCAGTAGGGTGAATTCAGGTTGATTGAACACCTATACTCTTTGTTTAAATGTAGATGAATGTACTCTACAGAAGAAGCAATAAGCGCCACGTTTTGTGAAAGAAGTGTAAGTATGACTATTTTTGAAAAAGAGCAGATTAAATTAGCAGTGTGCCTGGGTTCCTCTGCCAGCACTTCAGAGCACCCGACTCAGACCCCTGTTCTGAGTTGCCCTATGGAAGACAGTGTTTCTTTGCATTAGATAGAGGGATAGTATGTTGCTTCATTAAAACAAATGGTCAGAATGCCTCCTTAAGTCTCCCCTGGAAAACAATCTCTGTTTCTTTCTCTGACTACAACATTGGCTTTAATTGTTTAATAACAAATATATATATAAAATCAGTTATACCCAACTTCTTTCAGAATAGCCAGAAAGTCTGAGCAGAGCTGTTTCTGTGTACATGTATACTTGTTCATGCACAGAATTTATAAGGGTAAATGTGAGGTCACTCTTGTTTTGTGTAGGTGCTATTTTCTGTTGTGGCTACTTAAGCTTCTTGAGTGTGACTTAGCTGGTGGAGTGTTTTAGTTAAGTTAAAGAAAAACTGCTCAATATCTACCTATCTGTGTGGCTACTGCGTGCCTACTATCTGAACTAACCCTGCTTATAAGGAAGAAGCTCTTTACTGTGAGGGTGGTGAGGCCCTGGAACAAGTTGCACAAAGAAGTGGTAAATGCTCCATTCCTGGCAGTGTTCAAGGCCAGGTTGGACAGAGCCTTGGGCAACATGGCCTAGTGTGAGGTGTCCCTGCCCACGGCAGGAACTAGATGATCTTAAGGTCCTTTCTAACCCTAACTATTCTGTGGTTCCTAACAGAGGTGAACAGACTTAATTATTGCTCAGTGCTGGGGGAATCATATAATCCCCCAAGTACTTGTTTTTGTTTTCCTGCCTACTTTTTCTCACTAAGTACCTCATGCCAGATTTAATGCTTGCTGGAATACTCCATGCTTTGATTTAACTCATTAAAATGTCATCAACCTGTCTCAGCAAAACCCCCTTAAAACCCACAAACAAAACCAGTCAGTTTTCTGCCTCTTGATTGAATAACATAGGCTCAGTGAAGGTTTTCTGTGCATCTGTGAGGGAGGTGTAGTCTCAGTGGAGAGCACAATAGGAGGAAGGGAGCAGAATTTGTCTTTTTTTGCAGCTGGAGCTGTTATGATCCTGGCTTTTATGAAAGAATCCAACCTACACTGATTTCATTAAATAAGATTTCAGTCACATGTGAAGTTCAAGAGGTTAAATTGCATTTGTTCCATGACTTTTTGGACGCATGCAAATAAGCATGAATTTTAAGTATGATGTATGCAAGTATATACTAAAGCAGAAAGCCATGCATGTAGTCACACACACTGCAATTGGTTCTTTGAATTGCATCTGTGTGTCTCTAGGAGTGGGTATTTAAGCTGATTAGAAGGCTGACTGCTGCATTTCATCCATCCAGCTGTAAATACAAAACTTACTCTAAATAGTAAATGTTTTCAGGATCCAGCTAGCTTTTTTTATCTGAAGTTCTGACTCCAGATATATGGAGATAAGAAGAAGAAAGGATTTCAAAGTGCTATTCTCATTCAGAAACATTTAAATCTTGAATTTAAAAATAGTGCTTTAGGAAATGGTCACGGCCATGTTGTGTCTGTCACTGAATATTTCATTCCTGAATCTGAATTCATGTGTCAGGTGTACCAGGAATTCAACTTTTGAAACTGAGGACTTGTTTGATAGGTGTGTGATACTGCAGCAAGTTATGGAAGCATGGTAGCATAGCAGAAAGCTTTAATGTCATCCTAGTCTGAATTGAAACCTATTTTGTTTCCAGGCAATAATAATCAAAGTCTGCTCTGAGAAAGAGCCATGTGCTTTCAGCTACCTTCATTTACACATGGGTCCAAATGTTCCAGTTTAGATTTGCCTATTCTTTACTTTGTTTTCTTCTGAGACTTTCCCAGATAGTTTTGTCCTCTTGGGAATATCCTTTTGTTGGATACTTCTTACAGTGTTATTGTTTGTATGCTTCTGTATTGTTCTTTCTTCTTTGTGTTATCCTTTTACTCTGTTCCTCTTTGCTCCTTCTTTTACAGTTATTTCTTCATATACAAGCTCTCATTAGCTTTGGTCCAGCTTCTGGTGGACAAATGGTCATAAGACAGAAATTTGCAAGATGGCTTAAACAGCTGTTCCCATCAGAGTCGAAATATTTAACTCTTGAATTACTGCCAGACATAGTGCCTCTGGAGCTCAGGAATATGGTCACTGGTTCATGATTGGGTTTTTTTTCCCTCCATAGCAAAAATGAAGGTGAAATGTCAAGATATTAAGAGAAGAAATTGTGTGTGTGCTGGGGCATGTTATTTGAATGTGAACTCATTGTTTATGCAAATAATTCTTCAAAAGTTTTAATACCATGATGCTTAAATCATAATATTTTTCATAAAGTTGTGATTTTAATTATATGTTATTTAATCAGGGAAGGTATACAAATACTTGGAAACTGACAAAATATCCTAATAAAAATGGAAGTATGTAAGTGCAGTCATCACAAACTAAAAATGCAACAATATGACTGGTTCTTCTAAAGTGAATTCCTTGTAGGTGCTTATCAAGCTTTAGAAGAGGTAAGATTTCAGAGTTCACATGGTTTAGAAGAAACATGTTAAATACTTGGCATGAATTAAACTGCAGGTGCAATGGGACCTTGATGCTATAGTAGGTAGTAGGATTCATTTATGATAATTTATAATGGAATTCCCCTGGAGCTATGTATCCCACCTACTTGAATGCAGAATAATTAAAAAGATTAACAGTATGCAGCAAATGTTAAGACATGAAAAAATTTGACAGGTTATTTTGTAAGGCATGGAACTAAGTGCATGACTAAGCCACTGTTTGTAAGTAGCTCTTAGTACTTCTGTGGTTCACCTCTTGTTTAATAGCTGTTCATTTAAACATTTTTAATTGTCCAGAATATTGAGCCTTTGTATATTTTAATTTAAAGCATACAGGCTTCTATTTTTGAGATGGAGTCACATTTATTGTACCTGGTAACTGACTGTGCCTATGTGTTTGAATGGTATTTTCAAA
Source organism: Agapornis roseicollis (assembly GCA_002631895.1). Lineage (NCBI taxonomy): Eukaryota > Metazoa > Chordata > Aves > Psittaciformes > Psittacidae > Agapornis > Agapornis roseicollis. Next base: position 17,781 of record NDXB01020263.1, on the reverse strand, counting down.
ATTACTGCGGGCTTTGGGTTTGGGTTTGTTGGGTTTTTCCCCTCTTCTTTTATTTTTTTTTTTTTCCCCTCTGTCAATTTTCAAATTAAATATAGGCAGAAATTCTGGAAATGTTCCAAGTGATTGGGAGGTTGGAGCGTCAGGGAGAGGGTAGTGGTTGGTTTGGGCTGCCTTGAACAAACTTCCTATTATTACTGGAATTTTAGTACAGCGTTCAATGTGCACATTGAAAGTGTTTGGTTGACTTTTTACCTGTGTTTACCTGAAGTGAACTACAGAGTGGGAAAACACATGTAAAATGTGATTGCAGGTTTCTAAAGTAATATTGTCTGTTGGTTTGGAGGGGCTTATTTCTTATCTCTCCAGGATATTCTGTCTAACTATCTGAAATAGTTTTAGGTGGTAGCATTTGTTGTAGTCAGTGTGACACAATTTCTTGTTAGCAGTGAACTTGGTATTTCAACAAATAGTTTGTGAGCAGAAATAAGTTGGTGCATTCTGAAATAGGTGTCTTTGAAAAACATACAAAGGATTTCTTCTTAGGGAGTTACTAATGCATTATCTGCAATGACATAAGAAGGCGGCATAGAATAATTCTCTTTGGTTTGTTATGCTAAGCAATAACATTGAAAGGAAAAGTGCTAACAGTATCTGGTAGTGTGACCCAGTTCATTTCATTACATATAAAAACCCTCAAATTCTTTGAAATGGTGTATAGAGAACTTTTTCACAGCTTAAGTTTTTCTGACAAAACTTTAATTTTTTCTACATGCAAGACTTGCTTAGGGAGTTCTACAAGTGCTCATAAAACTGTCCAAAACATGCATTTTTAGTAATATTGGGGAGAGCAGAGGAATCTGGTTCAAGGAAACTAGTGATGATTACAAAAAGGTCAATTGGAATGTTGTCCCATTCAGGACAACCTGACTGCTTTCTCAGCTATTTACTGTCTCTGCAGATTGAGGGACACTTCTTTGGGCGTTAGAAATAATTGTCATTTTAATTTAATTCCCTGATTCTTGTTTTAACAGCAGATGAGGAAATGCTGGTTGTACTGATATTGTGCCTGATTTGGGAGAAATTGTCATCTATGAGCCCAATAAAATGGAGTGTGTTCTAGAGGATAAGGTATCTGGAAACCAGGAGAGCTGTTATGTGATCACTTGCTTTCTCTGTAAGTCACCTTTTGTTTTAAGTGCATTGCTGCCTCTGGAGGAAATCTTTCCTTGGTATATATTAATAGATTTAAGTTCAGCTGCAGGGCGAATAGAATGAACTCCAAAGATAAAGAAACCACACCCCAGTCTGCAATGGCTGAAATTGCTTCAGCTTTGAGGTGCTGCTGTTCTGAATTGTTCATCCCTAGAGCCCATGCTTGCTGAATGTGCTAGACAAGCTGCTGGTAAACTTGCATTTCAGAATAGCTTGCTACATATAGAGAATCTTTATATATATAGCATAAAGTAATTTCATGTTTTCCAATTACATTTTCATTAAAAGGATTATGTATATTTATTTATAAGGATGGTATTATGGTTATATTAGTTAAAACTGTTAGGTATGGTGCAGAGGGCAAGAATGGAGTGGGTACTCAGCTCTCTGTACTCTCATGGTTTTGTTGTCTGCTTGTTACTGGTAGATATCTGTCACTAAAACCTTGGTCATTTCAAACTCTGCTTAGGATCACTCACTGTCTCAGAACAAGTTCTGATGAAATTCATCTAGTGTTAAGTGAGATCCTGAAATACCAGGGTTTCCAGGCTTGGAACCTAGGAGATGCAAGATGGAGAGGGTCTGTAAAGCACACCTTTAAGAGAGGGAACTTGCTATTATGGCGGTATCCAAGTCCCATTTTGGACAACATTGTAGGGCGCTTGGGTGAAACAGGGTGTGTGATCAGGCTTAGCTTTTTCAAGGTCATTGTTTCTCAGTGAGGAACAAAAATATTCTTCGCTCAGGAAAATTGTGATAAAGAGCAATTAGAATGGAGAGCAGTGAGATATGTCAATGCCCAGTTCTGATTAAAACTTCATTTCAAAGCATTGAAATCTAGAGTAGCTAACTAAGCTGTGGTGTTTTGTTAGCTTAGATGTACATAAATGTAGATAAGGAACTTCAAATGCAAAATCATTCATGTAAATAATTTCCAAAGGGATAAAAAGGAATGCAGTTCTTGGGGAAGGCAAACAACATCTCTAGACAAAAGGTCGTATGTTGATGGCCTTTTCTTGTTGCTTATTTGCACTGTAAATGAAGCATGTAAAATGAGACAGTGGTGCTCAGACACACATTAAAATGCATTTGGTATTTTTATCCACAAGGAAGTTTAAAGCTGAATGGAAATACAGTGCAGAGTTCACTTCTATATTGTTGAAACTTGTTTTCTGTGTCAGATCTGGTTGTCCAGGGTGTCAGGTTTTCTCACTTGGTTGTGACTCTTTACAAATCATCAGCTGGAAAATCAGAATGATTTCCATCATGAAGCAGAAGCTGCTTATTTTGCCTCACAGAATGACTTAGGCTTACAATTCTGCTGTTTTCCCTAAAGGAAAAGCTGTCTTGTATAGCAAAAGTAGCTGTAGGGGGGAAAACATCCAATTTGTCTTTGACAGCTGCAGTCTAATAGAAGGACTTGTGTTTATGTCCCACATATTGGATATCAGAGTCATTAGACATTGTGAGGTAAGTTGTTCTTGTGACATGGATATCTTGATGTATCAGGAGGTTGAATCTCATTTACATGTGAAAATTATTTTGGGTCTGTGTTGCTGTGCTTCCTTTCCTTGTCCTATGGTCTTTCTAACCTTTCTGTGATTCTGTCTGCTACTGTGTTGTGTTTTGGTTGTTTTTTTGTTTTTTCTTTGGTTGTTGAATAAGATTTTGAAAAATGGGATGGATTCTTTTCCTTTAGTGGGTCTGCAATAACAGTTAAAGCATTGCTCTCTTCTTTCAGTAGTATACAGAAGAGACCAAGGGAGTTCACCGATCCTTCTTGCAGTTAGGGCATGTTTTACGTGTCCTTGTCTTCCACAGCTTCCACGTGTGATCAGATGCTGTTCTATAAGACGCTTTCCTGAATAGTTCAAGTAAACCCAAACCCTTGTAAATAGGGAGCAAGGTAACTGTTTAACAAGAAATGCTACTGTTTTTCTAATCCTATTATGTCCTTTGCAAAGCACATTTTGTTTCTTAACCATTCATGTGCACCCTTTTATTTTCTGTTTGTGCTTTACTGTAAGCAGAAGAAATGCATTTGGAATAGCAAAGTTAAAAAAAAGGTCTGGACATTACACGTTATACCCAAACCACTCAGACATATCGTAGAACATTTTTATTATGTGATTCTTTTCTATGGCATTTGCTATCACAGTTATTGCCAAGTGACTGCTAAATTTCAGCTTGAAACAGGCACAGCATGACAGCTGATAATTTCACCGTTCAAATATTGGAAACCAAGACAAAAAAAGACATGTAGCAAATATGAAAAGCAGGGATTTCTTTATTTTTCTGACCTCTTGGAGTGTGTTTGGGTCAGCTTTAAGTTTTTATCCTGTGGATGTGATAGCTAAAAACTTCTTTTTGATGACACTTTCATGTGATCATTTAAATTTGACACCTAAGTTTTCAGGAGGAAATAACTTCAGTTATTAACATTAGTTCCTGTAGTTGTGCCTGAAGGAGTCCTTTAAACCCAACCCTGTGTAAATTCAGAAAATTCATTACTTGAAAAGTCACAACAATTGTAAGGGGGGTGGGGGGGGGAAGAGTAAAATATATGGCTGAGTGACCAAGATAACAAATGGCATGGAATGCCAGTATAGCTGCTTCAGTTTGAGATGTAAATTTATCTAGGAGAGATCACATTGAAAGGGAAGGAAGTCCTTTGGTAAGGGAACTGCTGAGCGACCATAATGGGTGAGGGATATGGGGAGAGATTTGGGATAAATCTATAGAGTAGGCCAGAGACAAATACAGCTCAAACTGAAGCAGTCAGAGACTGTCTTTATGCCTCTTCAATGGATTTTGCTTGCTGGAGATGTGAAATGTTTTCTTCCAGGCAAACAAGAAGTTTCTTTTAGGGGAAAAAAACATAATGCCCAAAGTACGTTGCAGTAACATCACTGGCCAGGACACTACTGACGCAGGTCATTGGGCCTCTTCCATGGGAAGGCTTTTAAAAGGAGCTAGGCACTCCCTTACTTCTTTACATTACCTGTGATCTGTCCATTTGCATACTTTAGGCTCCTTAGTACTGAAAATGCCAGCTCTAAGATTCTTCAAGAATAAATTGAGTGGGAATGATGGTTATTTCTCATACTTCCATTTCAAGGGGAGAGATTTGAAATAGCAAAACCTTCTTTCTCGAAAGTATTGCCTAGGCAGAATTTATTTCATGTTGCACAAATACCTGGACTGAGTCACTGAAAATCTCGTTTCTTGCTCATACACTTTTCAAAGAATGCTAAGTTATTATTTTTTTATAGTCCTTCACTTGCTACAGAGTCTGCCAGAAATGTTTGACTAGACCTGTGATTATAAAGCCCAGTGTTTTCATCTGGTTTCTATATCCTATTGAAGCAGAAGGCAGTAGAGAAATTGGTTATGCTTTTCCTTGAATGCTTAGGGTTGGCAGGAATGCTTTATGAGCTTCAGTCAAATTAAAATTAATAACCATATTTTCACTCCCCTGGCTGCCCAAATTGCCATAAAAGCTTTATATTGTCTTCCATTCCTGTGAATAGACATACTTTTCCAAAAGAGATTAATGTGTTTGATTAAGAATACTTAATTTTAATGAAACTAACTCAGTAGCATAGAAAATTACTTCTAGTTATTGCTATTAAAACCTAGTAGCGAAACGTTATGACCAAATGGATATTTCCTAATGTGTAGAACTAGAGCCCTACTCAGTACTGTGCAGTAGGTTACCAGAGACCGAGCTATAGATTTAAAGAGCTGAAGACAACAGATGAGTTTCAGTACTGTTAGTGACAGTTCCATCCTTTGATTCCAATGATACAGAGTGACTTCCTTTAAAAATCACTATGGCTGTAGAAAAGTTGAATGCTGAGCCAAGAGAGTGACCTGCTGAGTTGAAGAGTGAAGAAAATCCCTGAGCTGAGCGTGTGTATTAGCTGATCTGAAAGGATAAGCAAAGACTGATAAATTCAGCCATAATTACAGCAATTGGGATTAGAATCATTCTGCTTTCATAGTAAAGACTAGTGTAAACTATAATGAAAGTTGTATGGCCAAAGAATATAGCAGATAACTGCAGTGTGGCTGTCCTGATTTCTCTTTCTTGCAGTTTCACCAGGCTGGATCATTCTGTATTCGGCTTCAGTACTTGTGCAGTACTATTTTGCCTGCTACACCGGCTATATGCTGTCCTCCATACCAGTAGTGAAATAGACACTCTCATCTTAGTGTGCATTGGACACCTTTGAAGTTGCAAATCATTATACCTTGAGCAGTTGAGTCTGTGTTATCTGCATATAAGTTTTTCTTTATGAGGTAAGAAAGTTTTTCTTACTTTGTAAAAACTAGAGATTGCTTACTGTGAACGAGAAAATAACATGATACCATGGATACTGGGCAAACTGACCTAGCTATCTGTGTTCATAAATGCATTGTCATATATCAAACAAGTATGAAAGTGTTTCTATTTTTGTATATGTCAACAGTCAAGAGACTGGATTTAGAGGGCATTGTCATTTACTACTGTTAATATTATACCTAACTCTGAAGAACAGTTAATTTTCCATGAGTCTTCCCTTAATCAGTTTCTGCAACAAAAGTGGATTTAAAGTATCTCAAGTTATATTAAAGAGGAAACTCCCAATTGAAATACCTGTGATACAGAGTTTCCCAACTTCCTTGTTTGTCTGACAGTGATTCAGTCTGATCAGTTGTTGATGCTGACTCAGGTGTAACTCCTGGTTTTCTTTTTTTTTTTCCCCTTGTGTGTTCCCAGTTTCGTGTGACTCAGGTGCACTGCAAACAACGTGACAGTCACAGGAAAATACCTGTTAGTATCAGGTTAGTTGGTATTTACAATTCATTTATACCTTCAGCTGAGAAATAAGTAAGATTTACCAAATGTTAAGCCTTGTGAGTCTTCAGGCTTTTCTGTCACCTCAAAACCAGTCACTTGAGGTGAAATGGAGCACATACTTGAATGAGGAGTATTCAGAGACCTTATCTGGGCAGCAGTTGCTGCTGCACCCAGGCAGTTTTATCCCTGCAGTGTTTCTTCCTGCCTCCTGCTCAGCTGTTTGCTTTGTCTAGAATGGTCTGGCTGTGGAGACTGTGGACATGTCCTTGGAACTGAAGAAAGCTGCCAGAGCCTATCAGTGCTGCTGGCTGATTCAGGCTGTTGTTGATACCTCAATGTGTGCTGCAGTGACTCTTGCTAGTGGCTACCAAACTGGCACCATTCCCATCATCCAGATAGAAGAGGTTTTTCCCAACTCCGGTTAGAAATCTTTTTTAGCATTTCATCAAAAAATTGCTGACAGGCTCTGCTTGTGTACCTTGTTTTTTGTTAAAATCTATTTGGTTTTCTCAAAGTCCTGTATGAAACAAATTGCACTGCTTAAAACAGTGTCAGGAAAACACTGGAGCAGAACCCTGGAGTCATGGTCCTGTGCTATAAATATGTTCTTGTCTTTTGCATCAACCTCAGTTTGTAAGATTGACTGCATTCTCATAAATTATCCTGCTCTTATTTTAATGGAAGGCAACAAAATTTTTTTGCTCCAGTTCTGTTGATTCCTGTAGTCTAGTTCACAGACAATCAGGTCTTTAAAGTAAAATAAGAAGGACAAGGTTGACTTGTATTCAGATGGCTGAAAAATCCCTTCCATTAATTGCAGACCCCTTTGAGCAATTGGTTTCCAAATTAACTGTGATGTAGGCCAAATGTTAATACACACCACTCATGAATGACCCTGACCCAAGCAAGCTGAGGTCTTTTCTGGCCTTGCCTGCTTTTAACTCATCAGCTGTTTCTTTATTACTGATGAACCAGGCACTGAAGGAAGTCATATAAGGAAGAAGTTCTTTACTGTGGGGGTGGTGAGGCACTGGAATAGGTTGTCCAAAGAAATGGTAAATGCTCCATCTCTGTCAGTGTTCAAGGCCAGGTTGGACAGAGCCATGGGTGACATGGTCTGGTGTGAGGTGTACCTGCTCATGGCAGGGGGATTGGAAGTAAATCATCTTAAGGTCCTGTCTAACCTTAACCATTCTATGATTTCTGCACTAAATTAATTACTTCTGTTTCCATTTATTTAATGAGTTATTTTCCCTTGTACACCAAATAGAGACAAAGCTTCACCCCTTCTAGGTTTTGCATCTTTCTGCATTTCTTTCTGCTCTGAATCACTGTTGGAGAGAAGTTGCAGAGTGTGTCCTGGCAGATGGTGGTAGCTGTGCCATTGTGCAGCACAGGGAAGCCTGTGTGACATTGCTGTCCTGGAGCTGTGTCAAACATGCCATGGATGCTTTGTAATTTGAATGCTAAAACTGAGATCTGCCCAAGTATTTGTAAGCAAGAGCCAAGAGACAGAAAATCAGAAAACAAAACAAACCCAGCCTTTTGAGCAGTGACAAGAGGTTTTGTAAAACTTGCCACAGGCAAAATCTGACTTCTTCATTTTACAAGATGCTTTGCTTTCCTGTGAAGTCAGATACTCTGCCTTTGATTTTTCTTGGAAGCAGAGAGGGAGACTTTGTATATGATGGCTTCAGAAGATTAGGACCCAGGCATTTCACTGTCCTGCATAAACCTGGCATTGAAAATATGTTTGTACAGCTGTCACCTTTGTCCCTTAAGCTATTCTCTTCTGTGGTCAGTGGGTGTTTCTCATGTGTCTGTCCGATGACAGCCCGGGAAGGGACACACCTTGTGGGAAAAGTTTCTTTAAGTCTGTGCCCTTTTGACACTGTTCTGAGTGGAGCAATGTCCAGAAAACCTTTCTGAGAGAGTTCTTTGCTGAATAAAAAAATATTTTTATCAGACAGCATCTAAAATTCATCTGCACACATCAAAATAATTAGCAGGAAGAGATTTGGTTTAAAAAAATGAATATAAAATGCATTTAAGTATGTGCATGTTAGAAAAGGATTTAGAATTGTATTTATGCTGTCTGGACCTTGTGCACAGTTGCAAATTCAGTGCAACAATCTTCCAGCTTGATTGTTTATGAAAATGCGTGCCTAAAAGTGAATTCTCAAACCTTCCTTATAAATGATGATGATGTCAACTTCATCTGTCAGCAGTTTGGCCATTAAGGGACAAAATCAGAACTAATGCCCAGAAAGGCAGAGGCTTTGCTTATTTATATTCTTATTCTGTTTCTCTTTCCAGTTGAGGTGATGTGTGAGGAAATTTATTTTGGATACTAGTTATGTACCTTTCCAGTGTTCTATCACCCTATCCTGCTTTCTTTACATACAGCAGAAGTTAAACACAGAACTCCTTATCTTGGGAATTTCTGCAAAGATACTCTTTACAGAAAACAGTACCTAGGAAAATTATTGAGATGCTTTGGACAATCTTTAGTTAAACTACTTTTTCACTCCATTGTCCTGGTTTAAAGCTGGTCTACAGTACCGCTGTGTGGAAGTCGTGGTTCCATAACTAGAGATGCTTAGAAAGAAGTAATTTTTCTCTAATACTACTGCTGCAAATTACATGCTGCTTTGGTTCTATTTTCATATTTTTCTAGAGCATGGCAAACGAAAGAAAAATGTGAATATTTCAGGTAAATAGGTGAAGAGTCTGCCTGCATTTTCCTTTATGTAGTTTGTTTGGGGGTTTTTCTTTCTTCCTTCTCCCCATGATGCTCTTGGATGCTCTTTATCTTTTGGCACAGAAACAGAAGAAGGAGAGGCAATCATAACAGGATGCAGAGCATTTATTCTCAAGATGATTCTGGGCAGTTGAAATCACAGTTAATTGCAGCTGAGCAGTGGAACTTTCAATACCACCAGGGGTTTTAGGCATGGTGCAAAAATTTTTACAAAAGCTGAGATCTGTGTTCAGCATTTTCCACTGACAAAGAAAGAAATAGATATTAGGCAGGGGATTAAATGGCATAATTCTCTTCATATGTGTTTTGGCTGTTCATTTGCAAATGCCCCAGCTGTGATTTACTGGAAATCCCATCGTGATATACCCTTTCAAAGAACAGTGGAAAGCTCAGATTAATGCAGTCTGTGCTGTCAATAAGCTGGGAAGTTCCACATGAGTTTTATAAAAAAGCTTAAAAACGGGGTTGAGGGTTTCATTAGATGGGCTTTTTGATTTGTGGTGGTTCCATCGATTCTCCCCTCTGACCCCTCCTTCTCCTTAAGCCCTGTCATTCTGCTGAACCCTGGCTTGGTAAATGATTCCATGTAAAACTCGTGATGCATTATCATTTGAAGTTTAATTTTGGAACATTTTACCAGGTGTGTAACATGCTGCCACTTGTTTGAAGCAAGGGTCAAGTTTTGCTTTCTTTTTGAAGAAAGCATTTTCTGCAGTTCTGGCTGGATGAATACATATACTTAGAATTAACTGATACAAAGTATTCCAATTTGCCACTGCCTTCTAAGAATTTGTTTTGCATGACTTGCTGTGTGTTGGAAGGGCTGGGAAAGCAGCTTTGTCAACTGCTCTTGTCAACAGGAGCTGACAAGTTGTTAAGAGTCAAGGGTTATAGAGATTAATCATGTAATCATTAGCTGTGCTCAGAGTGAGTAGTTAAGGAGTTCTCGGATATCATCGGGTAAATAACTGCAGGGAAACGTGAGCTCATAGGTCTCTGCTGTGGGGAGCAGTACTATCTCACTCACCAGAGTCCTTAACAGTCTTCTGTTTTAAGCCCTTGATGGAGGGGTGTGTCCACCCTCACACACTGGTAACTAAACCTTTTGGAATGCTTTGTGGGGCTATAAATACTGAGTGCACTATTTTGGGTGCAGTACCTGTGAAACTGAGCTGAGAGAAAGTGAGGGAGCAGTTCTCTGCCATTAAGAGCAGTATTCCTGCCTGACACCTGCTCAGAGGTTAGCAGCATGTTGCATGTGCTGTGCTACTGAGCTGCAATTATGTGCAGTTCAGTACTGCAAGGCAGCCAAGGCTGCTTGGATTTTTAAATTGTTACTTCTAAGGCAAATGTTTGCCAGTGAGAGTTTCTCAAGGACTTGGGCACAATCTGGAGGCAGAGTGCTTCTAACCATTATTTATTTCAAATAGAACAGCCCTACAACAAATAACATCACTGTTCTCTGCTCTGGTATAGTGTGTATGGTCTTAATTCCTGCAGAATACCAATTCTTTTTTTACAAGCTTGTAAAGTGTAGGGTAGCACAGTAAGCAAATCCTTTTCAGAAGGAGGATAGTCCCTGCAGATACAAAAGTGTTAAGTGAGCGTTATAGATGGGTAAACCTAGTTAACTTCATATGCAGGAGAAGCACTCCAGAGCTGTTAAGGGTATTTGTGATTTTATGATCCATGCTCTTACCTGATAGTATTCCTACCTCACCCACCCCCCTCCCCCCCTTGCATTCCCCTCTCCTCACTCCCTCCCTTCCCCCCCCCTTAAATTTAGCACATCTATATGCATGTTCTTAACCTTTTACTAGACTGACTGCTTATGTGGGCAGAATCAAGCAAAAGGCACAGTCAAGATAACTGCCCTACAGGGCTGTTTTGTCTTACAGCTCTCTTTAATGAGGTACAGTTTTATTATGGGGTGGATACTGCAAAGCTGTGAGCATTGACAGGATAAACATGCTGAATGTTGCCAAGGAGAGCAAAGAAAAACGTTCTCTTTGTAGGTGTTGAGCCTTGTTCTGATACTCTAAGCTTTATGAAGGAACTTCTAAAACTTCCCAACATAGATTCAGGGGAGCAGCTTCGAAGTTCAAGGCACGTGTATCCATCTACTGCTTTGAACGGATCATGTACACCTTTGACAGCTTCTGGATCCTGAAATAGGAAAAGTTCATGTTTTTGACTTGATCCCTGTGCTGTGTCAGGTTCTCTTTGGGGATGTTGCTTAGCAGGAGCTATAGCAACTGCAAGATGGGAGAATCATTTGAAGTACTTAAGGTAGGGGTTATGTCTCTGTTTGAGGGACTAATACGAGGATTCTACAGTTATCCTTAAAGGAATCTGAACTATGGGACATTTGAGCAAAGAGCCAAGGGACTGGTGGGAACAGTGTTCTGGCAAGTGCAGCTGCAAAAACATGAAGCTGTTTCTCCCTAAAGATTTAGAGGAAAATATCGGTGTTTCCTTTCACAGCAAATCTTGGGATGTGTAAATGGAAAAGAGAAAGACAAGGGAGCCTTTACTGCCCAACAGTATTTCTGAAGGCAGTTTGTTAAAGCTTGTGAGTCATATGATGTTAGCATGGATTCTTTTTTCTTTGATTTCTTCATTTCAATTCTGACAGCTTAAGTCTGGGTGGGAGAATTTCTCTCTGGCTCCCACCTTTCTCGTGTTCTTTCGTAGCTGAAACAAAACAGTTGAAACTCTTAATGATCTTAATATGTGAAAGAAAGTCTTCCCTGTCATTTCTGCTGAAGGCCTGTACTTCAGGATTCTAAGAAGAGTTATTTCTGTGCTATCATTATCTTTAAGATTCATGGTACCCTCTTCTCTTCCCTGTATCTCTTTGTTGGGATACCTTTTGTGATAATGCAACTGCTTTCAGTCTTTCCCTCTTTATATTTTGGTAGCAAAGTACTGTAACAGGTAAGTACAGTAAAGAAGGGGCAGAAATTAGCCCTGCCTGAATGGGGGAGGAGGGCAGGACCAACCCCAAACTTTTAGGTTAGTGAATGGCTTTACTTGAGTGCCAGCCATAAGATCTCTTTTTTTATTTTTTTTTCCCCACTTTTTTGTCTTTTTGGCACTAAACGTGTTCGAGTAACAAAATGACAGCAGTTTTTAGTTCTGCTCTCTACAGAATCCATTTCTAGAGGAGGAAAGAGAATGAAAAACACAAGTGTGTTTTTAAATTACAGTTCTCTGAGGTGAAGTGCCAGTGTTGCTAATTACATTCAACAACATTATTAGCTGCGGCAGCAGAGGTAAAAGCAACATAAAAGGGAAGCATTATGCCTTTTGCCCCTCAGACCACACAATTATTGAAATGATTAGTTTGGGACATTTTAAAGCTAGGAATTAAGAAATGATTGGAGTGTTGGTAGCTTTCCATAATACCAAAGTCACAGGGGCTGGTTTGTCAGTGGGTAAGATGGAGCCTGTCATTTACAGAGATCTAGTCAGAATGTAGGGATGAGACGATGGTTTTCATCTCATTCTCTGCTGAGAATATTGTTTCTGATAAAACCAAACACATGGTCTAGCAAGTTTAGTACCTTCTGATAAGGTGAGGCTGTGGACTTGGGCAGCAGAGATCACAAGGTTCGTTATAAAATGAGGTACTTTGCTGTGCCTGTGCTTACTCCTTTAAATTAGGTTTCTGCTGTTTAATATGGCAAATCATGTGCAGCTATGATTAGAAGATCAACTTTTGCTAAGATGGGGTAGAGTTGTTACTTTGTGAGCTCCTGGCTTGGTTGGCAGACCTGCCCTAACAGTTTTCTTGTTCTCAGTTCAGTGGCTATTGCTGCATTGTTTGTGTAGTATTCCTCTATACTGGACTATGAAACTACCACAGAAAATACCTGTGTGAGGTGTTCTTTGAGTGTTTTGTGGGGTTTTTGATGTTTTTTGTTTGGGTTTGGGTGGGTTTTTTGTTGTTGTGCTGTTGTTTGGTATTTTTTTTTCTCTGATCCTTTCACTGATCCCCTTTATAGCACAGCTCTCTGAATACTTGTTTTGGTTTAAGTGACAAGTCCTGTCTCTTGCCACGCATGGGCACAACAGATAACCCATTTCTAGCTACTTAAATTGACTTTGCTGCTAATAAATCATGAAACTGTGTGTAGACTTACAGAGCATTCATGGTATTGTTTCAGTTTCCATTTTTCACAGAAGATTCTTTCTGTATCTTCCTTCAGTCACTGGAAAACTGTCTCCATAAATGCTAAGAAACATCTGGAAATCATGGTAATTAGGTCCATCACAACATCCTTCTGTACTGGACTGAATTTGAAGAGTCCTTTCTGTATTTAGAAAGGAGAGCTTTGAGCTCTACTTTTGAAGAGGGATATTGTGTCTGTTAGAATAATAGAGATTCAAATACCCTAGAAGGAAAACTTGTGACACCTTAAATAAAATATAAATTAAAAGGTAATACAGCTATTTGGAACCTGATGCTACAGAAAGCATTAAAATATATTAACATTTTTTCATATTGAGATTATAAGTGGGGTCAGTGTATTAGCTAAACTTATTCATTAGTGTACAAGGTGTGCTCATGACCAACTGTAGTCTTTGAATGTTTGGGGGCTTTTTTGTTGTTGGTTTTCAAATTGTTGTCCCTTAAAAGTTGGGAACTAAATTGCGCATCAGAGTGAATTTTGAGAAGAGATTAACTATTTGTAGTTAATACTGTTCTGTTTCTTGTATCCTTTGATGTGTTGTAGCCATACTGTATTATCAGAGAGGGACGGTTCCTGTTGAGGATTAGAAGTGTTTTATTACAACAGAGTGAGAGCAAATTGCTAGAGGCTAGATTAACCCTTGTTCTGAAGCACCCTCTAGAAGGCCACCTTGGAAATGCTAAGGAAGGCTTAACTCCTCATCTTTACAGACTAACTTTTTAAGACTCTTCTGTGGGAAAGGAAGTTCTTTGGGGATTTCAGCTATTTCTGTATGCCACGATGTATTCCATCATGGTGTTCTGCTTCTGTTAATCTATCCTTGCTGGCCTGACAGGGTGGAAAGCCATAAAACAAGAGTCATAGTAGTAGAAGTTCTAATCTGAAAATGTGGATTAAGTTGTGCTCTTCCAAAGGTATGAATTTGAAGTATGTGGGCTGAAGTTGTTAATGTTGCAGCATTGAGCCAAACACTGAGTGCAGAACTTGGGCTACAGTTTCTGCTTAGTAATGTACTTTTGTTTCCTGTTGAGCCTGAATGATGAATACTTTTATCTCTACTATGATCCTTTAGTTCTTATCTCAGCATTTGTGTAGGCAGTCTTCCCTAAGTAGAAGGTAGGTAGGTAGAATACAAAATAGCCTGAGGTGCACAAGCAAAATACTGTTTTCAAAGCCTTGGCACCTCTTGTTTTTTGAGTGAACGTTCTATTTCAGGAGCACTATGGAGAGGCTTAATGGCTTTCTGCTGCTTCTCTGTTGTATGGCCGTATAGTTCTTTCCTTCCTATCTTTTCCCTTGGCATTAGAGAACAGCTTCCTGCTGTTTGCAGAGGTCCTAATCATTGGGTTACATTAGCACAGCATTTTTTTTATATACAATGAGAACATTTCATGATGTGTATTCTGTTTCACCACGCAGAGTGCATCAGAGAGTTTCTGTCTGCTTAAAATCCAGTTAACGTCTGTAAAGCCTAAATAGATCAACTGCCTGGGGAAACAAAGTTTACTTTGTTAAGAAGCAAAGAGAGAACATTGTGAGTGGTGTGTTCAGAGTGAGGATTTCTTTGTTGGTTTGGTTTTTTTTTTTTTATTTCCTTTAAGAAATAAGTAAACTTCTAGTACTGTTCAACACCTGCATAGCAGAAGAACTGTTCTCACTCATTTTGAATGTTATCAGCCGCTGCTGGGGTATGGTAGATATCCAGCACTTAAGTAGTGTTTAGATCTGATTTATGGTCATAAACATACACAAATTGATGCTGATACTTTACAAACTATAGTGTAACTTTAAAGGTGCACTGTTGTCTGCTAAATTGACCAGAATTACCCACCCTTCATTTTGTGGTATGCTTACATTTCCACTGGAATAAGCTTTACCATTCTCAGTTTCTTTCTCTCCCTCCCTGCCCTGAAAAAAATTGCTTGCATGTATTTTATGGTGTTAACATCCTCTTCCTTCTGCAATTAATTGTTGGGTTTTCTTCCCTTAACAGACTATATACTTATGATAATAGGAAATAATGTAGCAAAACTACTGGGCTTGTAACTCTGAGACTGTCAGCCATTTTCCATGAAGGTTAGAGGAATTCGGTTTTCTGGTTTGCCCTGTGTTAACGCTGATAATTCTACTGTTCATATTTTTGTTTTTTATAAAAAAATAGCTTTCTTTGAGAGATGGTGATAACAGGCATGAAAGATTCCTGGAAATACTTGAAGAGTTGTTGCAAGGGTTTAATTAAATGCTTAGAGGAGAAAAAAGGTATTACTGCTAAACCATTAATATATCACAAACATTTTACATGTTTTGGATGGAAGATTGCCTTGTAGTTCAGTGATCTTGATTATAACATGATAGGAAGCAGATCTGAGATACTGAATTTATTAGAAACTAAATACTTTATCCAGCTTTGAGCACTTTTGGTCATGTTATAGGTGTTTTTAACAAGCTGGGACAAAGCTTGTAACAATTTTCTGACCAAAGTCTACTTTAATGATGTCTGTACAAGCACAGAGTGAAATTTATGAATTTTTTTTCTACCTTTTCAAAAACTGCTTGTTCCAGCAGACTTTCTTTTTTTTTTTAATGTTTCAAGTTTCCTTCATAAATTCTGCCTTAAATCAGGCCTTTCTGCCTAATCAATTTCCTCAGTTAAGGTAGCCATGTATTTTGTGAGCATTATTGTAGTTTTCTTGTAGAGTCACTTAACTACACCATTTTTATTTGCTTAGGGCAGTCATACAGTAAAAAAAGATGAAAAATGCTAAAAATGAAAGAATTTTGGACAGATTTTAGCTTTGGTTTAACAGTATTAACTTACCTTTATTTGTCTTATATATTTGATGGCCTGGGGTGGAACTTTTATGCAGTCTGTGCTTACTTTTAGCTGCCAACATCTTCAACCAATTTTCCAAAGTCTGAAGAAACATGATAGCAAAGAAAGAGGAAAGAGGAAAATAGACAGTTGTAATCATGGATGAATAAAAGGATGTGTGATTGGAAGGTCATTAATTTGTTTTTTGAAACAGAAATCATCCCTAGGTACATTTAAATTGCTCTTCATTACTTATTTCTATTGCTTAATTACTTGTCTTATTTACTTCATTATTTTTTTCTATTACTTTAAAAAGCATCTTGAATTAGTTATGAAACCTGTTCTTTAAGAAAAGTCTATGTTTAGCTTTCAGCTATCTAAGTATTCCTAGCAATCATGCTAATGGCTTTGCTGAATAAAATGTCTTAAATGTTTTAGAACTACACTTCCTTTAAAGTAGTGAAGCCCCTGTCATATAGAACAGTCCCAGGTACTATGTTACATAGCAGGACATGGACAAGGCCATATTTAAATGCAGAATAACTGAGGAGCAAACACGTCTTTACTGCAGAGTTGAGAGCACATGATTTATGAGGTGGAAGATTTGCCAGACCTGAGCTCTGCCAGAAGCCTTTCTCATTCCTGTTGTACCTTAACGTTTTCATTCGCTCCACTTTACTGGCGCACATAAAACACCTAAGCATGGTGCCATCACACCCCTTCTACTATACCAGGATTGTTTCTACCACAAATTACAGGGTTATGACTGACCAAGAAGGGCAGGGCTTGGTCTCTTGTACCTTTTTATGGAATTGCAAATAGCTATGCAATCATCCTGGAGCAACAGTACAAGAATACAAATTACAGACTAACCCAGTCTGCTGGTGTCTCAGTGCAAGTGCCTGTTTATGTCAACTTCACCCTGCTGGTTGTTCCACAAAAAGCGTATGGACATAAAGGGAATTCTGAAGGGTCAAGGAGGTCTTGCATAGGTATAAGGTACATTCAGTTGGTGAAATTTAGTTAGAAGAATCATCCATATCCAGAAAATGCCAGCAAAGCCATGTCTCTGCTTTCTGGTACAGTGCAAAGGTATTGCTTAGATTAGGTCCTTATTACAGAGGTGGGAAGGAGAGGAATGCAGATCTGTAAGTGAAAGGTCATGTAAGCATTGAGGTCTGCTTGGAGGGTAAGAGGTTAAACAAAAAAGGATTCTGTCACAAAACACTACATACAGTACCAATCTTAAAGGAAACTGCTTTCTAAGGTGGTATTAGTAGTCTTGGTCTTCTGATATTTGGTGTAATAAAAATTGTACATATCTATATAATCATTTAGCATACATTGTATAGGTACGTTGAATTTAATTCTCTTGTCTTAAGGTTAGTTGGAATAAGAAGGTGTGCTTTTCTATCCCTCAAGGTAGAAACAGAAGCCTGCAGATGAAGGTCCGGTAAAATAGCTAGCACCAATTTGATCTCCCTGTGAATGGTGGAAGGCTCCAACTCAAAGATATTTACTGGGACAGTGGCAAGGATGACAATAATTTTGAAATCGGAAGCATCACAACCCAAACAAACACTTAGAGAAAGGTGTGAGTTTGAAACAGTAGAAGTATTTAGAATCAGAGAATAGTTAGGGTTGGAAAGGACCTTAAGATCATCCAGTTCCAACCCCCTTGCCATGGGCAGGGACNAAGGACCTTAAGATCATCAGGTTCCAACCCCCCTGCCATGGGCAGGGACACCTCACACTAAACCATGACACCCAAGGCTCTGTCCAACCTAGCCTTGAACACCACCAGGAATGGAGCATTCACAACCTCCCTGGGCAACCCATTCCAGTGCCTCACCACCCTTACAGTAAAGAACTTCTTCCTTATATCCAATTTAAACTTTAAGTTTGAACCTGTTACCCCTTGTCCTGTCACTACAGTCCCTAATGAAGAGTCCCTCCC